>JAULBR010087334.1:0-12863 GCA_032355825.1 Melanodrymia aurantiaca
CTAGGCGCTGTAATCTTCAGTTTGATGTAAAAAAGTCTATTTTTTTCATGATGGCGTTTAGCGGGTTTTGCGCCTGAGCTCTTCATATATACACAGTCAAACCTGTGCTAAGCCGCCACCTATTGCTAACAGGAGTAACAAAAAGTGGCCTCTTAAGTCAGGCGGCTGATTAATACAGGTTATAATGCACTTAAATTGATGTTTTGGGAGAATATTATGATGACCCCATAAGGCAGGTGACTGCTTAATACAATGTTGTATTACTGTACAAGTTCCATGATGCAAAACATTAGGAAGCCGGAGGTTACAATTCCTAACGACCACCGCCTCCCTAATAACATATGCATCATGGACCTTGTACAGCAATACGACATTGTATAACTGTAAGGCTATGTACAGCTCTAGAAGTTACATACATTATTGGTGAATAAGAAAGAACTATAATAGCCTACATACAGTGCACATGTATACAAGTATGTGTTGACAAGAGTTTATTCTCTCAGGTGTGACGCTTACATTAATATTCACCCATCATTAGTTACTTTAACCCATTGTTGAAATGCACGGTCCTGAGTTTAAGAGAGATGCCACCATACATGCAGACCGGACCCCCGTGGCGCAGTGGTTAACGCATCGTAATTAAGACTGGTAGGTACTGGGTTCGAATCCCATTCATGGCATATAGAATTGTATAATCCCTGTACTGTCTCCAACCAAGAGTGAGTGCTCCGTAAGACTTCACAAGGCTCTGCAAGGCTCAATGAATGGAGGGGGTCTCATTGCCTTACTCATAGGTGAAAGGGGATACATTTTTTAAAATATTTATGCATCCATATGTACTATTGAATCGACAGCCCTTAGGTACAATCATGTAGGATACCGTAACACAGGCTGTTACCATCACAGCCCTGACTGGGTCAAAAGAACAGCAGATGCTACATGTACTGTCGAAGGAAAATCATTTTTATTATTGAATAAGCTTCAATACCTTTAGTGCAGCTATAATGTTCAATGTATGGATTCACCACACATTCATTCATTCATTCACCTATGCCTGCACCACACATGTATTACAACAGGTCTTTGATACCAGGTATTCGGCAGACCAGCCTGGCCGTCCGTGGGTTAATGCAAATGTGATCTTTATACTTAGTCGGGGAAATGAGGCATCTCGTAAATTACTCCTACAAGATTTGACGTTAGTCACGCATTGTGTGCTTAACTGTATTGGAGGCTGATTGCATTCACTGTGTTTTACATCACAATTATTCTGTGTTGTAACTCTGCGTTTGCCTTTAAGCAGTTCTGACATGGGTTCAGTCAACCGATTGAGATTAGACTGATTTCATTAAACTTTTCTAAAAGGAGGGAGGGTGCTAATCATATGCCTAGTAAACCTATTTTAATGTACATACACATACAGTTTGCTTACTGCTAAAAGTGTGTGCATATATATAGGGGACTAAATAGAGGATATATTATAAATGAGCTACCCTGTATTATCAAGTTTAAGTCCAAAGTGAAATCATTTTCATTTGTCACGAGCTTTAGCGCGTGACTAAAATGAAAATTATGTCATAAGGGGGTTAAAATTGATAATACAGTGTAGCAAGTTTAATATTCTATTTATTATTCCAGAAGTTTCAGTGTGGAATGCTTTTGAAAACATATTACATGTCGATGTAACGCGTAAAATAAAGAAGATGAAGGGTATTTCTATGCAATACACATAATGTGATGTTTACAATTTGGACGTCATATTAATTTTTTTAGCAACATTCCTGTCAGTGGCTCGAATAGTTTTAACAACCCAATCAAATTTCACATTATAACAATGTTTGATAATTTCTCAGTATTATATTGATGTCCTTAATATTAAACACATTGCATCTCTCCTACTAATAGGAGCATGGCATAGCTGAATGAAAGAGCGTCCAACTGACGTTCAAGAGGTCAAAGTATAAATCCTCAGTGGATTCATTGGTTTATTTCCCATTCCAACCAGAGATCCACAATTGGTATTTCAAAAGCTGCGATGTTTGATATCATGTCTGTGGGCAAGTACATGTATATACATCTTCCTTTCATTGCACCCTATGTTAAGATTCTGAGTGAAACTGTTCCACACCTTAAAGAAAGCAATAATTATTGTAGTTGCATCCATGCAGTCTTATAAGTTTATCCTCAGATTTTCCATCATAACAGCATGTTAACAGACTGGCAGTTGTCATGGCTGTCATCAGGTCTGCCCAGCTCATGCCAGGATGGTTGCCTGCTGTGCATGTTTATATGTGATGTCACAAGTGCGCACTGATAAACAACAGCTTATTCTGTATCACCAATAAAATTATTAGCACAAAAATAAGTTCACATCTGACATGCTACACCTAGTGTAAGTGCTTAGCAGGTTAACGTCTTTATCATTATAATGTTGGCCAATCCCAAAAGTCTGACAGTTAATATTCCATACGCCAAGCAAGATATCAAGTGCTCCTGGCACTAATTGGCTAGGTGCATTCTGCACTATTAGCTGCTGTGTCAGATGCCTTCCATTTTTTTAAAGTATCATATTTGACTCTTGCGGTTTTTTCTTTCTTTCTGATATGCTTGGAAATTTTGCTCATGAGGTTTCATGCAGTATCTTTCTTTTTTTTTAAATTTCGTATGTAAGCAAGCTGACTTTTAGATATTTTTGGTTTTATATAATCATGATCACAGTTTTCATGGCCTTGCAATAAAAATGTACATAGAATCAGTTAATATAGCATTCTAATCAGGCCCTTAGCCAGGATTGTGCAGGAAATGGTAATTTTTAAAGAAAAAGTGGATGTTAAATATATCAACATTTATATATTTGTGGAGTCGAGTGGACCTATATAATATGATGTTATTAGCACATGGCTGACCCAGAGGCCATATGGCATACATGTAGTAAAAAGTGGATGGGCCCCAAGTGAAAGTGGGAAGGGGAGACGGGGCTCATGTGTAAAATTAAAAAAAGTATATGGTAAAAGAACTATTGTTAAAAAAAGCTGAAAAGTGAGAGGAGGCCAATGCTTCCACGATGTCCCAACCCCCATTCCCTGTGACCTACCTATACTCCTGGTATTCTGAAAATGTTGCTATAGAAACTCCTAAAAAATCCATACATGCATATTGAATTATCAGCATTCCTTTTCAAAAAGATTTACAACTTTCAATTCTTATTAAAAAAAATGTTGGCATGTTGTCACTACTTCTCAGGACAATTTTGCATGCATGCAGGCTTTCCATGTGCACAAATTCAGTTTTTATTGTTTACAACAAAACATTTTATTAGAAGTTAACCATGTACAGTACGTGTAGCAGTAATAAACTATACACAAATCATTTATTCATCATCTTTGAAGACCTTTGGATTTGTTTGTTTGATTTGGATAAGAATTCTTGTATTCAGAAAACATGTCCGCCCAGTTTTCCAAACTGAACTGTTTAACTTTTTGTGCTGAGAGCTATAAAGCTGTGTCAGAATTCAGATCTACAGTTGAACCTGCTTTAAAGACTATCTTTATATAACAATCAACTGTCTACAAAAGGCATTTCAGATTAGTCCATTTTGTAAGCAAATGCATGTATTTCAACCTGAGCATGACATAGCTCAGCGGTAGAGCATCTGTCTGTGGCTCGATGGGTCGAAGGATCAATCCTACCTAGGGGACCTGTTGCGTTATTTTCCATTCCAACCAGTGATCCACAACTGGTCTATCAATGGCTTTGGTGTGTGCTATCCTCTCTGTGGGAAAGTGCACATAAAAGATTCCTTGCTGTTATTAATGAAGAGTAGCCTCTGTGGTGGCAGACAATTTCCTCTGTGACCAAGCATCGATATACCGGGTAACTATGTGTTTGACATCCAATAACCACTGATTAATAATCAAATGTGTTCCAAAGGTGTCGTTAAACAAACAAACTTTATCTTTATTTCAACCTCTATATAGAGGTTACATAAGTTATCTAGGACATCTTTTGTAGGTCTTAACTTATACCCTTTATATGCAGGTTTGACTGTATGCTCTATTATGTGTATTTTTGATTCAGGAAGGAAATATTACAATAACTGTCGGAAACATACCAGAGATGGTATGTTACATGTTACATATATCATTTAGCTAGGAATAAAGTGTGATTAAAGGTGACAGTACAGAGAAGATTGACCGATAAAGGCTTTCACTTATGTAAAAATCTTTCTACATAAAACCTAAAGGTTATACAACAAGATTTCTATGTCACAAATAATAAATTCCTGGCCCTTTTCGAAAAAGAAAGATAATCAATTATTGATATAAAGGGATGTCGCTGAAAGCCAAAATGTGAAATTACCATGAACATTAAACCTTATTTATTTACTTGGTTCCAATACCACACGCTGAAAAAAAAAAAAAAGGTTATGGGATCATGCATAAATGTCAATGTTTTTCACAATCTGAACAATGTTCGGAAAATGGGAGTGATGTGGTAAAAGCCAAGTTTGGATTGCTTTTCATGTAAAAAGATTAGTCCCACAGTTGGTCAATGTTTTATGTTAGGATTAAAAGGTGATGAAGGAGTAATCAGCAAAACTTTATTGGATGTCAAATGCTCGGTTATATATCGACACTTGGTTACAGAGGAAACCTAGCTGCTGCTGCCACGCCACATAGGCTACTCTTTGAATAACAGCAAGGAATCTTTCATGTGCACATTCCCACAGCCTTTAGTGGACCATCATGGATCAATAATTTTTGGTTGGAATGGGAAACAACCCAACAGGTCAATTGAGGAGGATTGATCCGTCAACCTATCGATCCTCAGTTGGACGCTCTTGCGTTGAGCTATGCCCCGCTCCCAGTCTGCCATCAAAGGCCAGGACCTAATGTCAAGGTTGTACCCAAGATCAATGTCCTCATGCATTTCGACTACATATATTAGAAAGACAATATATGAAGCCTTATATGAAAAAACGATTAGCTTCCATCCTTCCAAACATTGAACATGTATTTTATCATTTCCGAACACATATACCGTATTATATCCCCAAGGTCAAGAGTGTGTTATAATTGTCATTTCAAGCACCTCCATGAGAACCAAATTAAATCCATTTTGCCTACAGATATTACCAGTAAGCTAAATATGCCACTAATCTTGTTAAAACCTTTGACCAACATTTCCATTGTTTGCCCATGTCCGCAGGAAGTTGTTATGAGATTTATACAAGTACTTTTGTACAGTTACATCAACCTGATCTGCTTAGTGTAAAGGATTGCATTGCCAAGTAGGTGTTACATTGTTTGTAAATCTGAGCATGTATCCTCCTCAAGAGGGTGCACGACGGAATTCTCAAGTAGGTATTACATGGATATCCACATTCATTGGCATCTAATTAAAGGAGACAGTATGGGAGGGGTTCGTGCACCATAACTTTTCACAAAAATAATTGTGTTACATTGATTATGACCTGGTATGTCCCAACCTACCCCACCCACCTTGAAAAGGGAATCCATTGGAAAGTGAGGTTCCATAAAAACAAGACTGGGGGGAAACCATTTTTCCCACTGCACTGGACACATGTAGCCTTGAGTCAAGTCAAATCAAGACTTTGGTTAGGATGTCCCTATCCACTTAAGGTTCAGGCACCCCTCCCTATGGGTACGGTCCGCCATCATAGGCTGGGATCCAGTGTCAGTTTATGTCCTTGTACATATACTTGGTAGAGGACTGCCCAGTGTGGGTTAGGGTGGTGGTGAATGAACCTTTGGTGAATACAATGTATAACCATTTAAACAAAGGTTAGTCACCCATTTTTGATACTATTAATGTGAATAAGCATATTAAAATACAACTCTACAGAGCCATTGGACTAACTATGATGTCCACTTCCCACTGCATAAATATATTTCCTTTTTTCAATGGATAATATTTTAACTGAAATTTTTGTCACTTTTATATTTGTTTACAAAGATGAACATTTTTTACTTCCACCTCTTCCCCTTACACATCAAATTAGCTTACTAACCATTGCATTTCCACCTCATCAGAAAGAGTACTATTATATACTTGTAAAAATGCTGAATAATGTATCACTTAGGATCACTGACGTTTTAAAATAAACATCTCCGATTTTTTGGTAGTTTGTTTTTATGCGTAGGATATTAACCAATGACCCTGCATCTTGTATACGGCACTCTAACACAAAAGGGTGGAAATTTTCTCTTCTAGCTACTTTAAAAGCTTTCTTTTGTGGAGAAAAAAAAGCTTTGTAGCGGCTAGTTCTTAGCTTTATACACACAAACAGCATGATCTCCCATCAGTGCAAGAGAAAGCGTGTAACTGGAGGGCATACATGTACACTTGACCATGGTGTCTGTCGGTCAAACCAAAACTAGTTGACCCTTTACACATTAATGGATTATTTTATGGCCCACTGCCTTTATTCTGATCTATGGAAGGAAATATTTTAAAGTTGATAATCATTTAAAGATAATAAAAAATTTCATAATAGCAGAATGATAAACTGGACTAGGATTTTTTGCTTTTTTAGTGAATAGAAAATAATGTATGTAGACTACGGTACTCATTTAAAAAATATTAATGTTTCATTATGCAAGCCTGGAAAAACCATTCAAACATTGTTTGTTTTCTTGCTGGAATGGACATTAGTTTCCCTGATTAGCTAATATGTTGTTTTTATTTACAAGAATTCTACATATTGCTAAAAATAACATCCATTTTATCACTAGAGAATATTGTTTACTTTAAATAAAATCATTGGTCAAATGCATATTCACAATCTATGTACATGTATAACGTATCGGCACATCACTGTAATAAATACAAATATTCAAAATGAAGCCATACATGTAATTATCATCTGCAATTTTTGAGAAATTGCATTTTAATATAGTTCTTGGTTTCCCCATTTAGTTTCCCATGGGACAATTTCCACTGTGTCTACCCTCTCTTTGAAACATTATAACAGCTGTTTACGAAACGCTAACTTTGCATTGACCTTCATCTTCTAACTTCCAAATAGGATTGGAGATGCATTTTCCATATACAATGGCGCTTTTGGTTTTACAATACTCCGGGGGTCGGAGGTCAGACGTGGTAGGGGGACAACTGACGTGCTGAGCCCTATAATTATAGGGCTCTTCATCAAGTGAATCTCCATTTCATCAAGCAACTCTGATCTTTAGATTATCCCTCATTGCCAAGCTTTAAACTCAGGTTATTTTCTGGTCACAAAATAATGTGTCCTTTTTTTCCACTGGCTTTGTTTGCGAAACAATCAACTGGGCGCATGTCTCGGTCTGACATGCATATGACAGACCTTCTCAGCTGTCATTATTTTAATTCACTCAACTACCTGTGAGTCTGTTGATATGCTTATTATTGTTATTAGCGATCAGCTATATTCAGGCCTGCCAGTAAAGGGGATAGTTGTGGTGACAGCGGCAATCGTTATGCATGTCATAATCAGACGAGTGAAGCAATTGGAAACTGGTCAAAACAATAACAAATTTTGGTAATGGAAATGAAATGATTTTATGGCACGTGCGCATTCATTGATTGTCCGTGGTGGTGAGGTGCATTTGTGAATTGAATTGAATCGTTTAATATTATGTTTTTCTGCACGTTGTTAATAGAAAGTCTTCAAGAGTTCATCTGTAGCACATGCCAAGTTTTGTCAGTTAGTTTTAAAAAGGTGGATTTACTAACAAAATTCAACCATTTAGTGAAAACTTTTAAAGGGGCATAGTGACATGACATCTCTTTTCATTAACAAAAAATATTACTGGTTTACCAATTTAAAGCGATACAAAATGTTCAGGGAGCGGGGTGTAGCTCAGTGCCTGAGGCTCTATAAGTCAAAGGATCTATCTTCCTAAGGTGTCCCATTGGGTTATTTCCCATTCCAACCAGTCATCCACAACTGTGGTGTGTGTTATCCTGTCTGTGGGATAAAAATTCCCTTGCTATATGAAGAAGAGTACATTATGTGATGGCAGTGGGTTTTCTCTGTGACCAAGTGTCGATAATCGTTAAAGAAACAAACTTTATCTTTATCTTTTAAAGTTCAAGTATTGGGAGGAATTTTGAACTGGTAGGTTTAAAGAACGGACTTATAAAATATGAATAATATGAAATACATTGTAAAAATGAAAATAATTTCTGTAATAAAAATATAGAGAAATATTTTTTTTAAGTGGTGACATAGCCCCTCTGCTCTCATCCCCTACTCATGATAGCCCTGAGACAGAGAGATTTACCAGTCTTACATGTCAATTTGGGACTACAGCAGTAATTTGATCCAGACAGATGCAGGCTTAGAAAGTCCACTGCACATATACATATTATATTCCACGTCTGCAGAGCACAGTGACAATGTCATTCAATTTCAAATTCATCACTTGATGCCGAGATATTTCAAACGAAGATAAGAAGATTTTCTCTAACAAGAACATGATATGTTCAGTCATAACAATGTAATTGAATGTTTGATGAAGCAATGACAAATGCATCTTAATGGGCATTTAACAAAAATGGCCACTTCCTTATCAGAGATAAGCATGTCAAATGCTAATGATTTGATCACTCCTGCTCTTGTACTGATCTTGTCTATGGGGTAAATGGGGCTTTAATTCAGCCAGTGATAATTTCCATTCTGATAAAAGGACTGGCCAGCTGGGGTGCTCACATTCTATTGGAGGAATTAACAGTAGGTGATAATAGTGGCTACATTGATCATTGACAACTCAAGAGAGTGGTGTGGATCGAGTCAATGGTCACAAATTGTCCAACACGGCCATATGCTGCATGTTATAGGGAAAATTATGTTATATTTAGCTAGATCACAATAGAAGAGAATGGCATTAATTTGGTAGGACTTCAACACTCTTGGAATAAACAGAACACATTCGAGTATAATTACCACTGTTCAGATCTGTGCGATGATTTAGGTTTAGGTTTATTAAGGCCTTATAAATATTATAATTGGTATGCTGACCTTTTTTAATTAATTACAAACAAAAACTAAAATTATGAAATTGTAAAAGATCTTATGACGAAATGAAAATAGTGTGCTACATGTTTTATTTCGTTAAAAACAAATTTGGCTGGCATATAAGCATGTAAATACACTGTATGTTATAGCTAACTAACTAAAAATAGTTGGTGAATCTATTTAATAAATTTTTATTTTACAAAACTTAAAGCTTCGAAACTCTTGGTCTTGGCAACAGAGAGTACTAGTAATTGCAAATTCAATGAAACAAAAGCTACACAGGAATGGCAGCGCCCATCACAAGTGTTTTGTTGAAATGATGCATGGCAGTTTACATGTATTGTTTTCTCACCTGCAGTAGGTACTGTCTCTCTGTACAGAGGCAGTCTCGGTTTTTACTTACACGCTGGTAACGATCACGATGACTGTTTTACTAGCTATCAGCATCACCTATACAGCAAATTATTACTTGTTCGGTCAATAATGAACTTCACAGTCTATTGTTTCAGTCATTTTTCATACAGCAAATTATGACTTGTTGTTTCGATAATGAACTTTACATGTTATTGTTCAGTCATTTAACAACACCACTGGAACACATCGATTACATGCAAATTGGTGGTTATTGGACGTTAGATGCATGGTTATATTCACACATGGTCTCAGAGGAAACCCACTATATTACCGCTTCATGGGCTACTCTTACCGAAAAACAGCAAGGGGTATTTTATGTGCACTATCCCATAGACCGGATAGTACACAATGCGGAGTTTGATAAACCAGTCGTGTATCACTGGCTGGAACGGAAAATAGCCCATAGAATGTTTTGCACTGTGGAGGATCGATCCCTCGACCCATCCCGCCACAGGCAGACATTCTACCTCTAGACTACATTCTGCCCCATTCAACTCTTGTTTTTATGTATTTTAACATCCATGAATTCATTACATTTCCTTACACTTCAACTATTTCCCGATTCTTTCTTGAGCTCATTCGATCCTGATTTCTGCTTCACACGATTAATTCAGTGAATGGTGATAATTAATACATTGAGACATGACAAACTGTGAACATCCTCTTAAGGGATGAGCTCGTTTGATTTTGTCACACTCATTTCACTTTCCTTTGTTCTTGAAGCTAGCTATTGCAGCAATTTGTTCTTTTTTTATTGCTTTGTGTATTGTTATTGCTGGCATCGCTGTATGTTAAATTTCATTCATCTACGGAATCAAGCAGTACTATTTGCTGTGCTTAAATAAGTCCAGTACTACCTTGTAGATGTCATTTATTATTACGTAACATTATTTTTGTCCACAAAGAACACTTAAAAATCTAAATCTATATGTCATTTTGTGATCACACACATGCGTATGGTATGTTAAAACACAAGGCCTGAAGCGTAATATAAATCTGTTGTAATCTGATCTGATCATCATAAGAATACATAACTAGAACATGACAATGACATTAACAGATAAACTCTGTTTATAAAGACAAAAATGGAACACATTGATTATTAATCAATTGGATTTCAAACACCGTTATAACTTATATCGACACTTGGTCATAGAGAAAATCCACTGCTGCAATGTAGGCTACTCTCTTACCAAATAAAAGCAAGGGATGTTTGTTTTTTGCACACTATTCACCCTAAGCACAGCCCTAACATCTGGCTTTGACCTCTGATGGCAGACCGTGCCCATCTTAGGGGTGCTTGAACCTTCAGTGGATGTAAGCACCCAAAACGTTTCGCTATTGGCTATACGTGCATATTTCAACAGATAGGATAGCACACCTCACAGTCTTTGGTGGACCAGTCATGGATCACTGGTTGTACGTGAAATAACACCAAGAGATCCACTGAGGAGGATCGATTCTTTGATCCATCAAACCTCAGACAGATCTATGCTCTTGCAATGAGCTACGTCCCGTTCTAAACCGGAATTCCCTCTAAACTGAACATATTTCAAATAATTATAAGAGAGAGCTTAATATAGCCCTCGCCTGTTAGTCAATCCCATAACGTAATAACAAAAATGTTTATAAATATTGTTTTAAAAAAATATATGCAGTGAAACCCCTCTAAACCATACCCTCAGTAAACCGGAATTCCTTCTAAACCGAACATATTTCAAAGTTCCAAACAGCCTTAAGTGCTGTATTTAAAACTCAGTAAACCGAACACCCCTCTAAACGAACATTTTACTAGGTCCCAAATGTATTCGGTTTAGAGGGGTTTCACTGTACATGTACATATCATACGTAATTACACAATCGTTTCTTCAACTGCTGTCTTTTATTTTATGCTTCACCAACTATTTGGTATTATTGAATCGGAAACTGTGAAACATTGTAGCAGAATGATTCATGAATATTGCATGACAAAACCCAGCTAATGTGTTTGAAATCTCATTCACAAAACAGGATTAGGTGTTTAGAATGTAATCTTGTTTTTGATGGCCAATATTGGCGATTGCCTGTGGAAAATCATTTAGCATTTGTCATCATTTCTTTGCTTTGTCATCAGCTGTGGCGACACGAAGCAGCCGGCATAGCCTTTAATATGACTGGATTACTACACAAGTAATAGCTCAGTGCAAGAGCATTTGCTTGATGCTCGATGGGTCGAAGGATCGATCTTTCTCAGGGGACCCATATGGTTTTTTCCCATTCCAACCAGTGATACATGACTGGCCTATCAAAGGCCATTGTGTGTGCTATCTTGTCTTTGCAAGAGCGTCCGCCTGAGGCTCGATGGGTCGAAGGATAGATCCACCTCAGGGGACCTGTTGGATTATTTCCCATTCCAACCAGTGATCCACGGTTTCCTCTGTGACCAAATGTCGATACAACCATGTGTTTGACATCCCATAACCGCTGATTAATAATCAATGTATTTTAGAGGTGTCGTTAAACAAACAAACTTTATCTAAAATATAGGTGCCTGTGTTAAGTGTGTGGGTTGGTTTAAAATTTTAAACAGTTATGTCATACAAATAAACCAAAATAATTGTGTCTCTTCCTTAATTCGCATTGTGTTCGACGATAACTTTTGTCACTAATTCGGACCTTAGTTGCTTTACAGCTCCCTCCGTAGGATTACTTCTTAATGTAAAACTACTTTTTAATTTTTTTTATATTTGTTGCATTTCTTTTGGAGTTGAATATTTGTGACTTATTACTTGCCTCCATTTGTATTCTTTTTTTATTCTCACCTGGCTATTTTAGTATTTTATTTATCTGCGTTATGCTTTTTTTACTGCTTTGTGGTATTCCTCACACATACATTATGTAACATTCATTTGTATATATTACATGTACGGTCCATCCATTAACTTTCCTTAAGACAATAGCTCTGGGGGGAAACACACCTTGTGTGATATATCTGGCATGGGAAGTTAATTTGCACAGCAATGTTCTCCGGCTACTGTTGTGGTTGGTATGAAATAGTGTACATACGTGAGATAGTCAGTGCTCATGAAGACGAGAAGTGCACAGCTTGCAGCATAGAACAAAATTCTCTTCTGTCATGTATTATTGAGAAAATCGTATTTCTGTGATGCGTCCTGCCTCAGGTGTGAAACGGATCCTCCTCCTCCATGCAACGTCTTGTCTGCCATCTTGTTAGCTCAGCATTGATCTTTCATCGTAACCGTGCTTTTGAAGAATCGTCTTCGTCTTCTTTCATTCACAGGAAATGTGTGTGTGTGTGTGAATCACAAGTTAGTGTAGCCACTGATTACAGGAGACCGGAGGATCATAATTCCTAGCTTATCAATCTAATCATACATACCCCCCGCTAAAAACGTACGTATCCCCAATGAGCCGGTCAGTCATTCACAGT
>JAULBR010087345.1:0-38076 GCA_032355825.1 Melanodrymia aurantiaca
GATGGGACCGATGACCTTCATCATAAGCGCCACCTATTGGCTGTTTGCTCAGGGTAGATAATTGAGGAAGGTATCTCATTGAACGCAAGGCTAGTTTAATATAAATCTACACAAATGTAAACATGAATGTTAACTATTTTCAAGATTGCAGAGAAAGTCCAAATGGCCACGGAATTTCATGTGTTACAAGATGTTCTATGTGTTAAGTATTGTAGAAGATGGATTAGTAAACATATACCACCGGTAATATGATATGAATAATACAGAGACCAGTACAGTATTCACATTTATTTTTTAAGAGACGTATACACGTTTACATGACATAATATTAATACAAAACATACTTGGAAATATACAAGATTACTCATCGGTGTGGTGGCCAGCAAAAGCACTGCTTATACAAAAGGCTGTACAGTTTGGCTTAATATTTATTTAATGCTGCACACCGACCCAGATGAGGGATTTTGTTTATACAGCTAGCATATTCTATGATACACTTTGTACAAAGATAAATTCGGCTAAGAACAATGCTAGATTTGGTTCTAGGGATTAAAACGTGGATACGATCATTGCACATATGAGTTTCTAATATGAATACATAGATTTCTATATACAATTTTGATTACAATTGCTTTCCATTTAAGGACTTTGTTCCTGTATAAGTATTAGAATTTCTTTTCAGAAGTTTATACAGCTGGGTTATGCAAGAGCACTGGTCACTTTACTGAAGTTACAAAATGTTGTGCAAAACAGCAAGTTTCCATTGCACGCTTTATTCCTTCACATACACTGAATTCTAAAAGAGCAAATGACCGTGCCTCACTGGACATGTGTTACAAAACTTATACTTACACAGAATACACTGGTTGCAGTAGAATATCTTATAATGTATCAATAAATTCTCTTGAAATAAAGCAGTGTATAAATTTTGACAGAAAGTTTACACCACAAAGAAAGGTCCAAATTAGAAATATTTTCATCGTAAGACATCCAATATTAGGAACTGCTACAAGTCAAATTGATGCCAAATCATATTGACAGGTTCCGGCTATTAAAAAATAATTTGTCCACTAACAAAATTTACATAAAATACAATATATTTCCTATATGATAAATATGGGACAAACTGCCAAAATTATTTTGTCGCTTACATTCTGTTGTTCATGTTTACTTCAGTTAAGTGAACAGTACTCGGATACAACTAGACATTAACATACAACATACAAAAAACACTTTCTGCTGAAGAAAGTAACATCAAAATCAACCTTGTCACAGACTTGATAATAAGTTTTGCAACTATACTAAAAGCAAACCAAAGGCTGATAACAATATACCATAAATAGCACAGTAATATTACAATATGAATATACAGATTAAAACAGAAGCCTCATCTTACTAGCAATGACCCCATTCTGTTCTGCAAAATGTCTACTCCATCGAAGGGTATAATGCTGCAACAAGATGCCTGCAGACCATTGGGGACTATGTTTATTCACAGTGCACAATTCATTCAAAAAACATGAGATGTTAAAATAAGTTACAAAAAACAGTTTAGAGAAGTATGCGTTATCTTAAGAACACAGATTATATCACAATATTATACCTTACTAGGAAAGGTGCAGAATAATTATTGAAGCTTTAAACTCCATATCTGTCAAAAGCAGTATTTCAATGCAAGTACTTGCATACCAAGAAGTTACACCTTTGCAATACACTTATTAAATAAATGCTTCATATTTATATACAATATTATGAATATCAAAATGCCATCAACTATTCACTTTGAAGGGGAAATAGATGTAATTCCTGAGAAACTAACTGCATATTTGTAACATAATTTGCATTAACATGTCTCAATCTAGTCTGAATAATCAAAAAGCTAGATTAGAAACCAAAAGCATGGAAAAATATTCCTGCTTAATGAACTATCAACTCTGTGTGTTTTTAACTTCCCAAAAAGTATATATGCTCTTCACTAATTTTTTTAAATATATTTGGTTCTCAGACTACTTTGCTGTGGACTTTTTGCAAGTCATATAATATATATAATTTAATGTTTACTCCTGTATTTATATGAAAAGATTTTGTTTTTGTTCTGCTCCATTTAACTCCAAAATATGAACCTGGCAAACAAAACAGTGTATTTCCAAGCTAACTTATCACACAAGTTGTCATTAAACATTAGATTTGAATAGAGAAACAAAAAACCATCTGACGGTAACCCATTAATTAAGTAAAATTTATGTAGATTAACTTTATAAAATTTTAAAATTAATAAATATTGTAAAACTGAAAAAGAACAAACATAAATAACAATATTTTAATACATGTACTATTAACTAGCAATAATCTACATTGTAATACTAAATCTTTGTTCTTTCTTTTGTTACAACTGGTAAAATGTTACTTTATAAATTATGTACACTTAGTACCCATTTGATTTCGTTACTACAGATACCTTTTAGCCAATGTGTGCAAGTGAGATAGCAGTCAGGACCTGTATATAAGATTATAATTTTATGTCAATTTTTACAAGTACTACATGTTACTAAGGATATAGACCAATTACATAAGGTATATATATATTAAGGATATTAGATCGTTTGAAAATATTCTGAATATTTTGAGATTATTAGAACATTTCTAATTAGATTTAAAACTGGTGTTATATACAGAATCTCCATCAATATCCAATTTTAAACAGAAAATACCTGCCTGTGCAATAAACTTTTTAGTTTTTGGATAATTAAATTTATGTATATTATGAATGGGGAAAATGTCAAAGATGTTGCTTAAAAACATATTGAACAGATAAAATTTAACTTTTAGTCTTTTTTCTTTCAAAGAAAGCTTACAGCCAGACATTTCTTTCATCTGCTATATAGGTTGCCAAAAAAAGTATCTTCTTATACAGTATGTGGATTAAACACTCTAAATGAGATGGTTAACACCATGAGCACTAGTCAAATAAATTAGAAAACATGAGGTTGAGCACTAAGAGACTTGAAATTATTTATCCTTGATCTATACAGGTTAGATCATGTCAAGAGTCTATTTTGTATGTATACATATTACAGATGCATTCAATGCGAGTCATACTGTACTAAATATTTATTAAAACATAACGAACCGGATTGCGCAGTTGATTTTTAACCAGATGCAGCTAATGATAAACAACAGGATTCACTTTAACAAACATCTTTTCTACTTCAGCACACGTAACACCAGCTTTGAAAATGTCAGTTTTTATATACACATCAATGATCAAATACCATTCAACCTTCATTATAGTTTGTGTATACATTCAAGATTTGAGAAAGCAAAACTCTACAATGTCAAATAACATAGCATTAAACTAATACAATAGTTTTGGATTAAGATCAAAAAGAGAAAGATAGTCGTTTCGAAGTTTGGAGCACTAGGAAGATTACTTCACCCTCATTTTTGTACAAGAAATGATAATGCTGTCGGTGTACAAACAAACATGCAGAGAGATGCATATTTGGTCAAATCATAAAATAAATTGTTATACAAGTTCAAAAGAAGAAATTCTCCATTCTACTCTAACAATTACACTGGAGATATATTCTGAAATAAGAAGCTCCCACACAGCAATTCTTGTATAGAATTGTACAAAGAAGAACACTATTAATTGTATAAAAATTGCTGTGGAACATTTGAGAGTGAAGTTATTCCATCGAGTCTACTACAAGATGCACAAACGCAAAAATACATTTTCCTAAAACATCAGCAGAATTGAGATACTTTTGTAAGAAAGATCTATGTAGAAATCAATGGCTGCAAGTTGATAAGATTAAGCTTAATCATTACACAATGTCCTTGCAGAACACAGATCTTCAATTCTAAAAACAAATAATTGCCCAAATCACTCAGCTGTTGCCATACCATCACTCTACACACTTGACATAACCAACATGAAACTCTTTATAAAAACCATCATTACTGCTTAGATGTTTAGATATATTAGTTAATTGGTTTATTGTGAGTTTAATCCTGCACATATGACATAAGCAATGGCATTTATTTCACTTGGTAATGAATTAAACTTATATTTTCCACACTTTGACAACAACCATCAAACAGCACAATAATTGTCAGACAAAATAAAACTTTGCTCATTGAAATTGAGTTTAACAAACATGAAATTTTAAACACATTATGCACATTTAATTTTCATTTATGATCAAATTCAGAGGAAGGGGTTTTGCACAATTGTGTGAGAAATGAGTATTAGGCAGCAAATCTGTGATGGAGATACAAACCAGAATTGCAACGCTAATAGCCTAACTATAAGTTATCACAAACCTCCAATTATATCACATGTACTTTGTACCATTAAAACACACTCCCAACATCACTCATGATTTAGATAAACAACAAATGATTTCAACAATCAACAAGCTAGTTATAAATTCACACCGCAATTCCACCAGTATAACATCAATAAATGCATTCTATAACAACACATGTTTAATGCGTTACTTTGTGTGCGAACCTTTCAATGGAACCTTATTTTCTAGTACAATTATTGCAGCTACATGTATTTAGTTTATACCTTACATAGTGATGGAACCCAAATAATAATGCTGTATAGTTGATTATGATACCAATATTGTTCTTCAGGAATAGTGTGACCTCAATAACTTGTAAAAACAAGCTGTGTAAAACATAAATTGATTTTTAAACAATTTGTCTACATCATCTCATAGTGGTGAAATTCTGCATTGTTTCACTGAGGTCATCTTCGCTAGCCAAGGTATACATTTCCATCTAATAATAGATGGAACAACCCTCGGCTAACAAAGACGCACTGAGGTAGGCACTTCCATTATCACTAAAGATAGTATGTTCCTTCTATGAACTATATACATTGCTGCACGAAATGCTCTTACATACATCAGAAACTTCAGTTGTAACATTTAGACATGTTCCATATAAAAGCATTTGATGTAGATATATATACATTACACATCAAACTGTTTCTATTACATTACACATCAAACTGTTTCTATTATCAGTCAGGCACAATTTTGCAGGAAGGGTCGATTTATTAACATGTGCCATTTTAGTCCCTCTAATAGGTTTGTTCCATGTAGTAACTTTTACTTCTAGAATGGCAGTAAAAATAAATTAAGTGAAAGAAAAGTTCAATATTTGCATAATAAATTGATTAGTGATAAAAAATATTTTAAACATTATTTAAAGGTTTTCGTTCAGATTTGTGTCAGTATCAAGAGACTGTGCATAAAAGTCGATGTTTTGCACGATCCAACAATGTTCGGAATGCATAGGTGAAGGCCACGTTCATTTTGCTTTTCAAGTATAAACATCAGTCCGCAGATGATCAATATTTTTATGTTAGCATTAGGTGGGGGAGGGAGGAGTCGAATCCAATTCTAACACTGTTCAGATTGTAACAAATATTTTAATTTATGCACGATCTCGAAGGAGATCTCGATAGATATCACTTGACTTTCATCAATTAATCTCTTGTATGAAACAGATGTAAATTATTGTTTAATTAAAACTACAGATATCTTTAATATGGATCCACAAAGGCACATAAAAGATAAATGTTAAACTGTACACTTGTCACTGCCGTCTCTGTACACAATGATCACGATGACCATAGTACACTGGCAAGATGACAACCAAACAAACTTTTAACAAAGAAATTGCATTGTGTGCAAGCAACATAAACGATAAAAGCAAACAAATCACAAATTCAAATGTAATACTTTCCTCCATTTTCAACTTTTAACTGGCAGTGTATTTTGACTTAAGCAGTTGAATCATCTTGTCCAAAAACACAGCAAGGACAGAATCATCACACTACAAACTACTCACAGTTATTCATTTAATAATATCAAATGAATATTTGCAGAGCAAAATAAAAACAAACTTGTATTTGTGACATATTATTTTGTTCGATATTTTTTCCATGTCAATATTGAGTCCCAACTATATGTTCTTTTTAAGCTTCAAAACCAAAAAGCATTTTCAATCCATTAAAGTAATATATACTTTAAAACAAACCAGCATTATGTTCACCCAGTTTGTTAGAATGAAAAGCATTCAACAAACCAAACGCGAGTACAATGACACCCTTAATATATTAATTTGATTCAACACAGACTTGTAACATATTTTTCTTCACAATTCTCAATATTTATCGTCTGGCTTCATTTAAACCCCCTTACCCCATAACAAAATATCATGTATAATGCAAAGCAGTCAACAATAGATATAACATAACATTTTCTACCCATCTCTTTCATGAATATAAATATGCTATGCTTACTGTAAACCTTAAAATTTTCACGTAGTTCGCGCAATTTATGAGCACGCGTAATTTTCCCTTATAATGTGCTTTCGTGTACAGACGGTCGTTTGCGAAATTTAAACATTGCTAACATGCACTTAGAAGAGTATTCGTGAAAAAATACATGTCGCAATATTAATACGGTTTACAGCATTGACAAGCAATGAAACTGACATAGACAATGTAACATTACAGAATGGCAGAATCATTTTTACAGATATATTTCAGTTGAACTTACGTAACAATTTGTGGGACATATTTAAATTTGGCAACATACATATCTGTGATGGTGACAATTACCAAAGCAACGGGACAAAAACATCCACATAAAAAGAGAACATGTCACAGCATTTTTGGCACCATATTTGTAGACTGGTGCAGGCACGGGTTCACATCTCTTCCAATTCATACACATTTTTGTGAGGAAATATTTATAAGACATAATATGCAATTTTATGTAAAAATAAAACAAACTATTTTTTGGATACTTAAAAGCATTAAATAAATTTATAAGCTTTACCAGAGATAAAAATTTCTTCTTTTATTCAACTATCATAAAGAGAGATGCACAACAGATCTTATAAATTTGGCACCAAAATATTGTGACAGCTTCCCTTTAACATAAAACAGATGCATGTCTTCAATGCTTCTAATGTGGATAACATGTTAAATTACTAGTTTAATATTTACAACAGTTGTAGTACGACTACATGTATAATTTGATTTTGGTCACTTGTATGAAGGAAGACCTCAAAGGAGAGAACCTATGTTAGTAAGTCTTGATCAGATGTCTCCCATAATCCAGTAGCCCACGGAAGAATGAAATTGCCCTCTTGAGACCCTCGAATGACGAAATGTAGATTAGTGCTGTCTTCCAAGGATGGTCTTGAATACAAAGAAGTATAGTGTGTGTTAGTTTTTACATCCTCGGGTAACTTGTTAACGAAAGCGGGTGGGGCAATTCAGTGGGCAGGATGGATGCACATGTGTTCTGATGAGGATAGGTTACAAGTTTGTGGATGTAGCAGGCTGTTCCGACTCGGACTTGTCAGTGCCTTGGTCCCGGTCCTCAATAAGGCTGTGTCGGTTCGAGCCAGGTGAACTGCTCAGGTTACTGCTGTTATTGGACGCTATCGAAAACCGCCAATGTGGTTGTTCAGTGCTGTCCTATAATACAAAACATATAACCAGTTACAAACACCATTGTATACAATTATTAGGGACAAAGAAATGAGTTATCCCAATTTAAACATAAACATCAAACAAAATATTGAAGAAAAAGGTAGACTTACATTCAGTTTGAAATAAAAGTTTTGGACAATATTTCATTTGATGTTATGTAATTTAATAAAATAGTTATTAACTGAAATAAATATAAAATAAATTAATTATCAAGTTAATACAAATTGTGGTATTAAAGTCATTGTGGCTATGGATATATATTTTTATTCATAACGTAAATGAAAAATATGCATTACTCTCCATAAATAAAAGCGTTTCACTAATAACCATTGATAGTGGGGCAGATATGTGAAACAATTTTTCAATTGGTGATACCCCTCTGGAACTATTTTTTCAAAGCCTGTTCAGTAACATAAAAATTCAAAATTGCTGCAATTTATAAAGATGCTCATCATTTTTAAAGATGGCCATCACTTTTAAAGGAGGCACCCATTTACGAAATATAAATACTATGTATACCTCATAATTTGATACACTGGATCGATTTGAATGAAATCATTTGGATACAGATTTGTTTTTGACTGCATGGAATAAATTTGAATGATTTTGGTATTGATTTATGTTTTCGACTAAATTTAGAACACAATTTGAAGCTATATAACTTCTCCAAACTTATAGTTATTAAAACATTGAAGTTTGGTCGTCTTCCTATATAGCAACAATTAAAACACATCGAAGCACAGAGAATAAGTTATAATAAAATAAAACTAAAAGTTTTCGCCATGCTAAAAATGATTAATAATTAAAATGCATATCATCAATGAAACCAAAACAAACTTAGGAGAAATTGGTCTATTAGCATACTTGATGTCTGCATGCATTGCTGTCCACTTTTACAATTGTAATTTTAATTTGCATTAAATAAATACAATTCAGGTGTTGTGTATTTCTATTTAATGTGTTTGCAAGGTATTCTATATGCATACCGGTACTACAAATGACAAGAAGTGCACATACAGTGCTAACTAATGTGCATCCCATTTATTCTTGTACAGATGGCATTCTTGTAAGGCAGGTGGCAGAAGGCATACATCTAATTTCTAAACTGTCACCACAGTACAATAACATGAGATTACCACATCCTCATTATTATTATTATTATTATTATTATTATATTGTTGTTTAACAACACACCAACACGAAAAAAAGACATCATTTGGCCACATCCAGTGCAACTCAACCAGCAATGGAAGGTCCAGGAAGTACAAAGGATGGGATGGTTCGATGGGCAGGAGTGGGGCTGGTGGTGATGAGTGTGGGGTGATAGTGGGGGTCGCAGAACTTCTACAATTTAGTTCCGAGATACGTAATGTTGAACAAATCTAACATAATTCATCATTTGATTATGGATTTTATTATTTTCTTTGCTAAAAGAGCTAGGACTCAGAGTTGATTAGATAAACTGATGGACATTTGACTAGTAAGATGCCTTTATGGTTATTCATTGTGGAGGCAATAATTATGGTACTCACTTGTTAACAATAATAAAACTAAAATACATATTACTACAAATATAAGCACAATACCAAAGTAACGCAATGTTAAGTTGAAAAATATAAACAAAAACAAATATAGAACATTCATTAGACAAAGCAGGTCCAAAATATATTCATTTAGGCCGAAATAATGAATATGTAATGTAGTAGTAAATATAGGTGTCCCAGTACCATGGTTATATGAGAACCAACATGAATTTTGATTGTTGTGTATACTACATATTGCTGATAATAATAATGATGCAAGTTTTCCATTAGCCTTAAATAAACAGGAAGTTGCTATATTTTTTACTGATGCATTGTCCAGATTTTCTATTAATTTTACTTTAGAAAGATACTATAAATAGTTATTGTTGAAAACAAAACGATAGACTTTTGATATTTTTTAGATAGCTAGGGGAAATATATTTTAGATATAGTTTGACATAGGACCATTTTATTCACAACTTGTTAAAGGTTTAATAACTGTTTAACAGATTAGCCAAAAATAAAAAACTTTTGTTGAGGCAAGCAATCATTTAGTGTATAACGATAATGTTTGCAATGCAGGTGAGGTGAAGGACAACAAGAGGATCACGCAAATCATGCTGTAAAGACAACAAGTAGGTCTACCCTGGCTAGCTCTTTGTATTGTTGTAATTCGGTAAAGACCAGCAACTCCCACCAGAACCATACGTTGCCTGAGAAGTGCTAACAATCTGTGAGAATATCAGTGATTAGTTAATTCTAACTGTAAAATACTGTCAACAATGTTCCAGTAACAAAAATGCTACAATTAAATAAGGACTAAACTTGTTAAAACTATAAAACACCTCAAAAGGTTAAAACGACATGGTGCAAAATGAAAAGTATACCAATTCATAGAAACTTATATATAGCATACTGCAGTTTTTTCAATATAGAGTTCATCTTCAAAGGTCTCCAGAGGTCAGATGTCTCATTGTAATATTAAACCTTATATATAACACCCCATCCATGATTACCAATTACATGTATACAATAACTTAAAATAAATGAGGAATTATGGATTATCTTTTCCCCTCCAACATGAATTTCATAGGGACATATAATCCATAATTGAGTCTCAAGTAGGTTATTGTAATTATTACCAATAGTCAATCCTAAATATGTATTAAGAAATTTATATTTGGTCGTCTTCGTAACGAAATACTCCATTTTCTCTCATTCAATTATGAAAATTCAACTTGGTATATCTGAAATTTGAATAACTCTTATATTAAGTAATTTTCATCCACTTGCCTCAAACATTTGCGACTCTTTCTCCAGACTGTTTGAATCATGAGCACAATTGGAGCCGGTGTGATGACTCGACCTCCCAGCACCAACTCCTGGCCGTCCACTGTCTGCTCGGCTAGTGGCACTGCCTAGAAAGAGCAAACATGAACTATATAACCGCGGAAACACTAAACAGCAAATATTAGTACAAAACACAGTAAAGCACTTATTAAGAAGTGGCCAACCAAGCTTTACAATATAAAGACGATGTGTGACTCTATTGGCCTCAGACATAATCACGACATTTAACATCACTAGTCCTTTATCCAAATTGGGACGAACCTCAATTGAAACATAATTTTCAGAATCAGTTACACATTCGTCTGGCAGACATCCATGTTAAAGATGTAGTGATATAGCAATATATTGTAGTGCGATGAGGTCCACAATACAATACATTACATTGATTCAGAATAACTGCATCAAGATACATAAGATATGTTTGCATAAAAAATATAAACAAAGATTTATGCACTTATGAATTGGTACTGCTCAGTAATGTACTGACAGTGTCAGGTGACAATAAAACTATTCTGTGATGTGTGTTTCCAAGTTTAATAAACTAGAATTAAAGTTTTTACCTGTGAAGGAAACAGCTTACTACTAAAAGTTAAATATTGAGATACGTATTGTATCACTACACATGTATCGGGATATGAATCGTATCACAACTTCCCATATCATTACACCCCTAGTTCATGTAATTGAGAATCCTAACACTTGACAAATGCACACATCCTACCAGTAGTGTATGTTGTCTCTATATCCTCTGAGCCAGCAAGATTTTGCTGGTCCATTGACAAGCCCGATCCTTCAGTGACAGAGATAGGAATATTAACAACTACAGACAACATTTACCATTGAAGTGTGAGCTGACAGGTCGAGCTCCCCTCATCTGTGCCTCGTGGATCGACTTGAGCTGTGGCTGGAACATGCTCTTCACCCTCTGCATCTGCTCTGGGTCGGTACTACCACTTGTAGCCTACAAGACACATTATTCATCATTTATATATCATATTTAATACAAATATCATTGTGTGATAAAAACATCGAAAACAGAATGAACAGCAATTATATACATTAACATATTTAATAAATTTACCAAATTAATTCAAATTCAAGAATATTGCCTAACAAAAAAAGGGTTTGTTCTGATTAACAAACCGACTATAATTTCAACATGTTGTCCATGATCATTTTAATTTCTTCTTCTTTTCGACAATGTTTCAAATAATGTTTCTGAGGATGTAATCAGAAAGAAGTAATTGTTTTAGTTAGGCCTAATTAACTCCTTCCTATTGGATACATTTCTAACCCACCTTTGGCAGATCTATGAGCACCTGCAAGCCCTGATCAGGGCCTAAGTGTGCTATATGACTGAAGTTGATTGGACTTGAAATCAATCGAGATCTTCTATCCGGTCTGAAATTTGTCAATATTATTAATAAATATTTTGTAAATACATAGATAAAAAGATGATCTCACAACTTCTTTTCATACATTAAATTAGTTTGTTTGTTTTACTTTTGAAAGAAAAGATCATCAAAAAATTGTATTGATACTGTTTGTAGGTTGTAATCAGGTTGTAATCGGTGTGATAAATAAAGCCAAAATAATGGTTTACACAATACATTTTTAAAATAAATTGTTTGTTAACAAAGGTTAACTCCAGGGCCCGGTTGTTCAAATCCTGGGTTAACTTAACCACTGGTTAATACTAACCATGGGTTAAATTCCTTAACCCAGGGTTGGGTAATCACAGGTTAAAAGCTTGGTTAGTGTATATTTAACTCATAGTTAGCGCTAACCAACGTTTGAACACAATTTTTAATAAGTAAATAATTTTAACTCGTGGTTAGGCACCACTTAACCCAGGGTTAGCGCTAACCCAGGATTCGAACAATCGGGCCAAGATGCATGCAACTAAAGAGAAAACACTCATAAGCAATAGGTAGATAAATACAAGCAGTGATTCGGGCTTTAGGTGGTCATCCAGCTCGGATCCAAGAATTTTCAGCAAGTTCGATCAGTGATATTTCTGATGTCTATTAGTAATATTTCACCATCAACAGTAACAAAATACAAAATTACAACACTTCAAACTTTTAATAAATCAATGTTGAAAATATTTACCCACTTTTTGAAAATTCAGTATTGTGTAAGCAAATTACTTAATTTACCAGTGTGAAATATACAATAGTTAAAAGCAACACAGTTTAGTATGCGTACAGAAACTAAGTTTTAGTTCTATAGTAACAATGTTCAGACTGGTTTAACAGCCAGAGAGATCATTGAAATTTTGGACATGTAGAATCCAATTGTCTAACATACAGAGTTATGATGGTATGCCATACAGATATTTTTCAACTACTTTATTTAATTTAATAACATTGCAAACTGAGAAGAAGAATTCCTATAAAGTATAATTCCACTAAATTGATAGTCGTATCAGGTTTGCTAAATAATTTCTCAACCAATTTTCTTTTGCCAAATGTATTTATTATTGTCCCATAAAAAAAAAACATTGCAAAATATTCCTGCCTAGGTTGTGGATGCATGGAAGTACAGAGTGCCCTGTTTGCTTGTGTATCAATATACATTACAGTAGCAGTCTGCCCCATCCCACAACCCAGACACAAAGTACACAAGGAAACTCAATGATTTGACAATGATTTGAAAATATAGAACTTTGCAAATTTAACTGGTCTTATTTAAACATTATTATTCGATTAAAGGAAACATGATGTATTGATCAGGGTTTTATCACCTATGTTGCTAGACTCCAATAATCAGCACCATTCCCAACCAAAGGCTATGTCATTTTTTATTCCCAAATTTGGAGTAAAAATTCCCAATTTTAATGTAGAAAAAGCATAGTATTACTATTTTAAAAATTCAAACTTACAGAGATGTAGGTTAATATGTGTTGCCAATTTTTAGACAAACGACGGTAAAATTCCCAAAGTCAAATTCCACAAATAAAACCCTGTGTATTTTAGTGATGGAGAATGCACAAAACATGAACAGTGTCCATTTGGTAGCATTTGTGATGCCATTCGTTGCTTCACAACTGCTTTATAAAGGGGCAAGCAATATCCACACACTTATAAGTCACAGCACTGTTCATATTACACAAAAACAATCTTCACGCACGGGTGGAAAATAGATACCACTGTAATGATAGTTCGAGTTCCCTCAACTCAAAGTAAGAGCATGAAAATGGTAACAGAGAATTAATTATTTGATCATAACAAATTGTATGTGTTTTAATCTTAACAATCACAAGCAACGACAAGAAGATTATAAATTTCCCAACTCTGTGTGAAAATATATGGCCATAATTTCCATACATGCCAATATCTGGTAATACAGTAACAGGTCCCAAAACTGCTACTTTTTCTATTTTATATATATCTTTAAACTAAAGTTATATATACAAATCGCTTGCACACAAGTGGCCCACATATTATAATTGTGGTCTAGCACTGAAGAAATAATCTAATATGTACTGAAAGATTCTAGTAATAGAATTTGTTA
The DNA here is from genome assembly GCA_032355825.1 of Melanodrymia aurantiaca. Lineage (NCBI taxonomy): Eukaryota > Metazoa > Mollusca > Gastropoda > Neomphalida > Peltospiridae > Melanodrymia > Melanodrymia aurantiaca. The sequence continues at coordinate 13,915 of JAULBR010087345.1, forward strand.
GTAATATCACGATGCAAAACTTAATACAAACATCACAAACACAAACACAAAATACAATCTACAAATAAATCCTTTCTTTTTGTTTGCAATAAATGTATCAAGTGTTATTTAATATTTTTATTTTGCATACTAAAATACTGCAATCCACATGAAGAGTGCATAATAAATAACTAAAACATACATAAATTTAGAACATTTATTTCTAATTTTTATTATCAGTTGATACTTACCACTGTTAACACAACAATACTACTATTCCCAAAGGATACATCTCAAAATGCAATAAATTGACAATAACGATAAACAATACTACATAAGCATTCATGTGGGGTTTCAGCCTGCACTGTTTTATTTCTGAAGAAACAACAAATGGAAATATAAATCTGGTTTGGCCTGGGTAGAAACACAAATAACTTCAGCTGAAAAGTATTGTTAGTCTTGAGCACAAATAGTATTAAGCAATGTATTCTACACTAAGTAATCGGAAAAGCAAGCACAGAATACTTTAATTACTTCAACTTCAAGGAGATATTTAGTCGAACAGAAAACATTTATTGAGACATTTCCTACACACAACTGCAATTAGTGCAGACTTCAAAGGGACTGATTATAGTGCTGTGATTAGTAGTATAGTTGTGTTAACACAGAATTTCTACTAAAACAATGTTATGACAGAACAATATAAATCATCATGCCGTTTTTGTCGCAACATGCGAATTAAGATTAGGAAAAAGCCAAAGCAAATTGACAAGATGAGAGGAAAGAAGTGTAAAGAGCATGATGCTAAGCATACTGACATAATGCTACAAGCAACAGGGAAAATGTCTTACTGTGGAGGTACAGTAGGCAAGACCTGGTCAGGTCCCACATGGGCCACATGGCTGAATGTTAGCGGCCCCGAAATATCTCGATTACGTCTCTCAGACCTAAGCAAGGCAATTAAGGTACATGGACTTATTCATTGAAATGAAATTGTTGATTAACAAGATGTCTGAAACCAATACAGATGGCCTATGCATGAAGGTAATATATTTTAGGGATGAGGGGTGGTATATGTAATTAATAGATTAAATTTTTTAGGGCCAATTTAGTTTTCTACTTATCGAAAGAACTTTATCTTTAGTTTTAGAACTGATATTCAAACTTATTAATAATTATTTAAATTATTACACCTAATGATATATGATTGAATTTTTTTTTATTAAAAACATATGCGAAATCGGTTGAAAATACTATTTTACATATTATAAGAGATATTGAGATAACATAACACTTATCTATGACAAGACATCTAAAAGACATCTATGTGGCTATAATAGTCTGTTGTACATCCTCACAAGACAAGAAGCGATCCTGAAGTTGTGATACATATGCACCTACACATTTTGTTTTCGAGGGGAGTACGTTTAGAACAAAATTGTCCACACACACAGACCGAGTGGGTTTATAAAAAATAAAATAAAATCTATTAGAATGACCTAGAGGTTATCTACACAATTTCAGGATGATAAATATATTTAGATTGAGTTAAATAGACATATAGATCTACAACATCACAAATAATTGACTAAAAACAGAAAATCAAATGAATAAGTTTAAGCAGTGAATAGGGAATAGCTATAAATTGAGAGCATGGAGAGGGCAAGGGTTTGCATCTTGTCAAAACAATGTGAATACAGTTACATTATATAATAGTTACGTTATGTAATACTGTTACACATATAATACTGTTACACATATAATACTGTTACACATATAATACTGTTACACATAGGACACAACTTGATTTCATACAAATTCACTAAACTAAATATTATTGAAAAATGGTAATGAAATCATGCAGGGTTCAAATAATCGTAAAATGGTTCAGTGTGTGCCTGCATATTACTAGTCTGACAATGTGCCGTTTTGTCAATAAGCGTTTGCAACATTTCATTCAAATCAAAATGCACACTGTAACATAAGCGAACATGCAGCAGATAGAATCTTGTTATTAAATTTTTTTAAAAGTGATTTTAAATTATTAATCAAATTAATTTTGTATATATAAGAAAAGTCCATTGCAATGTGAAATGATTGTATTTGTACATTGTCGTGTCATTTTCTTATTTATACAACAATATAGTGGACATGAACACATCTTTTTACAAACAAAATTTTCAAAAATAAGGCTCAAGTATATAATTGCCATGTGTTAAAAGATTGAATGTAAACATTGTGTTTAAAAGTATTATTTCTGTTCAAACAGTAAGATTGTTAAAAACAGGAAAATCATTTTTTATAGAAAGATGTGCATTGCATGTAAAAACCAAAATGGGTAATCTACAAACCAAATAAATAGTATAGATAATACAAATATTATACAATTTTGAAGTATTTAGCTCAACAGTGTGGATATGTTGGTTAAACATGGCTAGTTAGAACATAGAATGATGCTAATTAACATAATTACTACATTATCAAACATGCAGGTGAAATTATGAAATAAATCTTTAAAAAAAAGAAATTAATACATTAAAGATAAAACATTACATACCCTTTACTGCTTCGATCATCGTCACGGGATTTGAAAGAAAATCTACGTTTTCGACTACTTCTCATCTTAGAAACCTCAGTAATGGCCAACTGATCTTCTTCTACATGAAATGAAACATTAAATATAAAAACCTATACTTAAAGATATATATGCCACATGGATCAGTTAAAGTTGGAAAGAATTTCTATGGATTTGCAAACAAGTAAAATACAAAATGCAACAATTATTTTTGAACAACAATTAATTATTATTTAATGTAAAGAGTATTCTCGCTACACCATTGGAGGGTACATGGAATATCATTAACTTTTCACCATAAGCTGCACACTAAAAGCAATTACTCTAGATGGCACATGCCACTATAATTATCATCTAGATTAATACGCAAGGCAAGGAACAAGCATAGTGACTGCCGTCTTCACAGCTGGCTGTACAGCATAATATATCGTATCTAGCAGTGACATGCGAGATCAAAGGCACGTCAACTCAGTGTAAAATAAGGTTTTGTTTTTTTAAGAACACATGTCAAGCCTTATCAAGGTGTTGGTGCAAGATATTAGTGTAACCACACATGTTAAATTTATCTTTATGTGGCTTCTAATGTGTAATTTAATAACATTAGACAATAACTTTGAATACATGACAAGCGGAAGTGTCCATATATAAATAGAAGAATTCATATTATGGAGATTACAGACAGCTATATTAAAAGGTGATATGTTTGGAACACACATGAATCCAAGACTTTCCAAATGCAATACCTGAACAGATGTTCCTAAAATAAGCTATATGCTGGGTGTCAACACCATGGAACAGACTGAGAGAACCATCCTTGCAAAGTGGTTTTGACTGAAAACAAAAAGGAGATAGTTAGTCACAGAAAAATCAATAGCTAAGGGATGCAGCAAGTATCACTTCTTCATGATCGAGTGCAGACAAGCTCCCCTATTACTCGAACCAATACTAATGTATACCGCAGGTTTTCCATAGGTTTTCAGTTGATGTGAGTGAGAACCAGACACCATTTCCTCTGGTTCTGGAACGTGGGACAATGTTGCAGGTCAGTGGGTGTGTGCTGTTCTTACCCATGCACACCATTACCAGATGGTATTTTATTAAAATCTGGTACATAAGCTGACCCCCTATTTAAATTGATATTGACATGTTACTGGAATACCTCCATTTATTTCTTTAGATTTTAAATAGAAACACAAAAATCATACAATTGTTTGAAAATCTTCTCTTTTTTATCATTTCTTTTTATCAATACTCTATTAAATATATAATGTACATATTGTGAAGAAGACAAAAACGTACCTTCCTGAGGTTTAGTGTCTGAACCCACTCTGAAGTATGGATGTCAAAGATGAACACAGAGTTCTCAGTATAGCACAAGAGGTGTGGATCACAGTAACCTGAGGAATAGAATCATCATCATGGTATGCATAGATTTCAATATCATTTAGATCAAATACGTATCATCCAGCCGAAGTCTGTAGCTAAATGCCATACACTACAGACAAAGTCTAATTAACATAATCTAATCCCTCTACTCCAACAATGGCATTGTATCGATTCTAAGCACTGTGACTTTCTTACACAGAGTCTTCGATTGTTTTAACAGTTTACATCAACACCTTTTACAAGTCGACATAATGCGCTAAGAAATTCATTGTATTTATATTGATTTATGAAATATGCTAGTGGAAGCTCAAGTACATTAAAGGGAAATAACTTGGTAAAAAAATTATCATCACTTAATCTATATAAGTGTACTTCCCCAAATGAAACCAGAGCCAAAAGTATTTAATATCTGCATGGACTCCATTCTGTGGGCAGAGAGTATCATTCAATAGTTTTCATCTATGTCATACCCTGACAAATTTGGTGGTATAAAATTATTTTCCAATATGCAAATTGTTTTTGTCGATTAAAAATGTGATAAAAAATTGTCTCTAAAAACATTATTTCTAAGAAATTTGTTTGGCTTTGTAGTCCATAGAGACTGCACTCATTGTACAAAAAATACATGGTATCACCTAATCGCATTACTATGTGCATAACTTAGACAAAATACAGTACTTTACTTATGTTATTAAACAAAGTATGTACAGACAACAACAAATCTAAAACATTCCACTTACTGACAAAGAGAGGTGGGGCCGGCCACAGTATTTCTTGATTTCGACATCGTTCGCCATTGTTATCAACATACACTCCGAGAACTGTGATAAAACACACAAGCATACTTTTAAGTTGAACAATAAAAACATACATGAACTGATAAGCAGAAAATGCCAAATATGTCGGCACTCTTACACTTCTAAGCACTCTTTGGAAAGACATTAACAGCGTTAAATTTGTAAAAGACACGATATGAATTAACACTTAATTTAAAGCAACTTCTATAATCAACGTATACTTTAAAGTTTGAAAAAATGTCAATATTATCCCACTTTTGTAAACTTTATGGCCGATACACAACTGACAGAGCTAGTTTAGCTATCTGGCACCAATTCCCCATTACTGATTCACTTCGAAGCAGAATAGTAGTTGTAAACTTTAGTACTATGTTAATACACTATTTTCAGATGGTTGCGATAATTAATTTGCCTACTTACTGTTGAAAACCAACAAGAATTCCTTGGGTGTCAATTCCACAGCCAGCATGGCATTGACAGGATTTTCAACAAGGAATCTGAGACTGCCGTTCTCAGTATTCACAAGAGCTGAAAAGATGAGATTTAAAGTTCAAAGACTGCATTTGAAACTTCATTTGAGCAGTGCTAGTTCAAACCGTAAACTGAACTAACTATCAAATATATCTCAGCACATGTTTGAATATATGAACACACGTCAAAATCAAAACAATTTACAAACATTTTTTTATTATAAATGCGTATAAAAATGAACATCTTTAGCGTAAATAATTTTTTTTTAAAGCACTGCATTTCAACCACAACACTCCAACCAAAGTCAAAATAGCCTAAGGTCACCATCTTCTGTTGAATTGTACAAGTACGAACAAGTCAACAGATTTCCCATACCCAAACTCATGCTGTTTTGACTTTGGTGGTAGTCTTGAGTTGTCGGCACATACTGATTTATGATCCGGGATAAAGTCTATTAAAAGGAAACACACGTATTAACAAGCTTTAAGTCAGATACTTACTCATGGGCGCTGCATCACCTTGAACACTATAGATGGCAAATGTTGACGGATATCCAACACAGAGTCTCTCACTGACCATTTCAATAAACTCTACATGGCCTGGCACTTGAATGTCTTTTATTTTCCGGTGCCGTTGCCGGCTTTTATTCAGTTCGAATACCTGAATGGTTCGTTTTATTGCAACACACATACAAGAAGCAGCACCTTGCCTCACAAGTCCGGTACAAAATATATGACAGCCTTTTGTTTCATTGATTTTCAAACTTTCCACTTCGTATCCATCCAATGCAGACTGATGAAGAAGTTTGATATGCTTTTGTTTGGCTACAAGAAAAAATTAACGTAATGTAAAATCTATTACAATACAACTATTGTGCTTTGGAATTTTTTACAGAATTTATTCCAATTATTTGTACAAGTATAAAATATGCAGAGAATGACGAAGTTTAATTGACACCACTGAAGCTCACTATCGCTATCAGCTATTGGATGTATTTGCAGTTTAAAGTCGCTTCAGGATTATTTCACCTATTTGCGACTATTGGATGTAAAATAATTATTTCAACACATGTTCTCCAAAGAAACTCGCTGCCTCCACATAGGCTACACTTAAACAATTATCAGCCAGTGATCTTTTATGTGTACTGTCTCAAACAGGATAGTGCACACCACAGCCTTTGATTTACCAGTCGTGTCCCACTGTCTGGAACAGAAAACATCCCAACAGGTCCACTGAGGAACATTGATCCTCAGGTGGACTAGCGCTGAGCTAAATCCAACTCCCTGAATGTTCTCAAAATATTTACCACTGATGTAAACAACAAGTTGTTCAGAGGAGACCAAATCCACCTGGTAGACAACTTTCCTCTCACTGCGGTCACCAATTCTGTGGAGACCTAAAATTACATTAAGACAAATATTGATTGCAATCTTTCACAGGATAATAACAATAATAAATTCACACATCCATACTTTTAACAAATCAAGGATAGAAAATATTTTAATATATCACCAAATCTCCAAATTAGTCACAATATTTACATACAAATGAAAATGAAAATAAATTAACGACTACAAAAAAATGAGAAAATAAAACAACATATTACATGTAATCACGTTTTACGGAATTAAAGCTCTGAATCCAAGAGGAGGCAAAACAAAACTTTGATAAAAGAAAAGCAACTATTACTGGTATTAAAGAAGGAATATTTTATTCTTACTGTCTTTGTGGAGATCTAAAACGATGAGCCCATCTTCTGTACCTAGCACTATACGAGATGAATCTGTAAAAGAAAACTTATTTATTTAATTTGTTGTTGGTTTAAGGACCTATTATTTATGTCTATAAAAATCCCACTGTTGGACTTTTGTTCTCTGAGAATTGAATTCGAAAGGAATCCGTATCAGTTTATGATAATCATGTTACGATTTTAACAACATTCTATGGTTAGCAGCTGGCAATTTGTAATATTTAGTCATGTTTTAATGTCTGAATAACTCTGCTTTTTTAGCTACTTTTAACAACCATATTAGAACTTGCGTTTGCTAACTCTTAATAAAGTACATAGAACAATAACCTTAATACTTTTATTATTAAATTGTTGTTTAACGACACTCCAGCACAAAAAAGACATTACCTGCTGGGTGTCAATATATGGTTAACCTTAATACATAAAACAATATTTGGATCTCACCTATAATGGCCGCTGAGTGGGTGCTTTTTACAAGGGACACTGTGTTATCACATATTTCATGAGCTTGGTAAATCTGAAAAACATAACATTAAGATTAAATCTGTTACCATTTCACTAGAACCCCATAACCAATTCCTTATATTCGAATGCAGTGTTCTGAATGTTGCCACTCAATATCATTTGGTTTATTTCAGTATTTTATTTAAAATTGCTATGGCAAAATTAGTTTGCTACAAAAAAAACATGTCGCAATATTAATACAGTTTACAGTAAAAAAAATTTTAATGAGCCGTTTCCACTGCTTTAACTTGCTACATAATAAACCTGTAATATATAAAGCAATAATTAGCCAGTTTTTAATATATATGGACTAGTTCTGTACATATTATGCAGTTTAATTTGGATATAAACTTTGTCCATTCTACAAAATATGAACTAATGGAACAGATTTTTCAGAAGTATTAGTAAACTTTGCCAATACAATTGACATTATGATAGAATTTCAGTTTAGAAAGTAAGATAGACTGAACTGAATTTATACTGAATGTGAATCTGTATTGAATGTATAATTGTGCATGATGACAACATTATCATTGTTTTGTGGCTTGTAACTTTTAGTATTTGTTGCATTTCCTACCTTACTCAACAACAACCAAGTACAATAAAATGTCATTTCTGGCTTTTTATGTCAAATTTTTACTTACAATCAGGTAAAACATTAATTCTTTGATATATGTATATGTATTTAATGTTAATTTACTTCAGTTCTATTTTTATCTGTTTAAATAAATCAAACAGTAATACATGTGTATGTGTAATCTGGAGCAAATTCATAAGTGCAAGAGACAAGGGAAGTAACTATTTAGTCAGCAAGCTGAGTTATTATTTTGTAGAATTTAGATATGATGCCATCTATGTATCAATATGTTGCGACCAAACGTTTAAATGGTATGTAGTATATCCTGGTGTAGCAGATGGCAACTGAATGTGCAAGTATTTATTTATTTTATAGAGAAGCTCAAATTATTTCATGACTTACACAAGTTATGGAAAGGTTTTGATATAGGCATTGCATGTTTGCCCATCCATTTTCTATTTCATGGAAATAATTTTTTTTTTTTTAAAAACTTACACAAGTTCTGGGAAGCTTGTCATTATTTCGGAGGATGTTATGAAGTTGATTTATCACCGTCAGCCATTTCTCTTTTTCTTTTGCAGATTCAGCCAACAACAACACAACATGTTCAGCAAACGGTACCTTCACTTCTGTAGTCGACACCTGCAATGTATAAAAAGATAAAGATATAAGTTTGTTTGTTTAACGACACCACTGAAACATAATATTATTAATCAACGGTTATTGAATGTCAAACACTCCATTATATCGGAACAGAGGAAACATGCTGGCACCACATAGGCTACTCTTCTTCGAATAACAGCAAGAGATATTTTATGGGCACTATCCCACAAACAAGATAGCACACAGGATGGAGGATGGATTGTCGACCTATCGAACCTCAGGTGGATGCTCTTACACTGAGCTACACCCCGCTCCTACAGGGTTTAAAGACAATCAAGTTTAACACCTTGGACACTGTTAATCATCACATATTAGGTGTAATTTAACACAGTAACACGCGAGGAGGGGACATAAAAGGGAGCATGTCAGGGTAAAGTAACAAATACAATAATGCATTTAATGCTTATCTAAACGTTCAATGACATAAAATCTCACCCGGAATATTGATGGGATATCCTTCTTGTTGGCATGTATGACATCACTCGGTTGCACCGATGCACAAGAGAATATCTCATCCCTAAAAAGATGGTGAAAAATATAATTTGATAAAATGCATCATATCAATACAATAGACATAAATAATTATAAAATTGTAAACTGTAAAAAATTTTTACAAGAACATTTTGGATTTACATGATAGAAAAAAACCCAGATCCTGAAATTAAAACAAAGCAGGCGTACCCAGCACGTTTCAACAATTTAGATTGATTAAAGCTAGCATTAACATCAAGTATCAGAGTTTAAACATGCAAAAAGTTAATATTGACCAACCTCATGTCAAGCACCTCTTGAACAACCTGACTAGGGTAGTTTTTATCTTGTGGTATTTCATATAAAAATAACTTGAAATCACAGACAACCATGTATTGCCGCACCCAGCCCTTTTTTATTCCACCGGAACGAGGCACCTACAAAAACAATGGCATTCTTGTCAAAATGAATTGAGTGAAATTGTACACATAAAGGATGTAGACATGTACAGTAATACAAAGTTTGTTTGCTTAATGATACCACTGGAACACAATGATTATTAATCAGATGTTATTGGATGTAAAATGCCTGGTTATATCGACACTTGGTCACAGAGGAAACCTTTTGCTACTCTTACTAAATAACAGCAAGGGATCGTTTATGTGCACTTTCCCTCTGGCTGGAATGGGAAATAAGCCAACAGGTCAACTGAGGAGGATCAATACTTCGACCCATCAAACTCAGGTAGACGCTCGCTCTTGTGCTGCACTACATTCTGCTCTAGTACAATAATACATGCAAGTAAAATACTGAAGCTTCTTAAAGATACGACATAATCAAAGATAGAGATACAAACTCACAGAGAGAAATATGGAAGTATACTATACTTCCAACTTTTTTTTTTTTTTTTTTTTCATTCTCAGATGAGATACAATAAAGAATGAAAAAAGTTGGAAGTATACTTCCATATTAAAAGTACTTTTCTCATGAACAGAGCAGTACATATCACATAATTTGAGTAACCAATTATGTACTATGTGGTTTTTGGACAATGGAAAAATAAGTCTTTTGGATAAGGATTACTTACATCTCAAGTGAGCATGGTATGACCAAGCATGATAATAGAACCTTTCAGCTTGCCACCAATACACAAACATGAGCAGCCATCAAGACAAGACCAATTGTTCAGAAAAAACATTAACCAAATATATAGGAAAGAACTAAATGTGGGAATGATTCATGGATTGAAGTGTGATGAAGAGCAACATATTAAATGATGTAATATATTTAGGTAAAACTGCTTACCCGAACAAAACCTTCATATGCTGTACCCAAGCCTTTTTCAATATTAACACCAGCAGGTCGTTTTGCTACAAATACAATTATTTGGATTAAAATAAAGACCATGCAAATGGCTATATTAGAAAATGGTATATAACGTCACTAACACAAATTATACAGTACTGTCTTTAATGATGATTTCCAGAATAAAGTTAGGAAAGGTATGTAAATCTATTTGCATACTAAGGATAAAATAGACACATTTACACCAAAGATACACTTTTAAATACAAATTTATCAATAAAATACAACAATTACATTTGACAATTACATTTTTATAGAAAATACTTCCTTTTCTTGAAAATGTTGTCAAGTATAATACTTATAGAACTTGGTCAAAACATATCTATAATATTAAATATTCAATAGATAACATTAGTATTACACACGATAACCATATTGACACAAAACAGCTACATGACAAATATCATTCAAAGAGAATATGTCCTAGGATTGGTGCAAATTTATTTTCTCAGCCACTAAACTGTTTCTGGATTGTTTGAAGACCTGTATCATTTAGAAGCAAATCAGAGATGATTAATTTAGCCACACAATATTAGGACAGGTTCTCTTTAAAAACAAAGTTGATATTAGGACCAAATAACTCACTTAAAAGTTCTGATGGGACTGGACAGACATCCGGAGCTTTCTTCATACAATGAACATGGCAGGAATAACCACATACTGAAAACAAATTTGTACAATATTGAATCTTTAATTACTTTCAACACTCAACTAAAAGAGTTTTCACAATTAAGTTTAATTGAAATACATGCAGTTAGGCTAAACATTACTTCCCATTATTAATAAAATAGTGAAAAGCAGTAAATCTTCATCATTGCCAAATCCACTTTCAATTCTGTATATTTCAAACTTTTACAAAAATTGGGGAAAAAACCCCCACATTTTAGTAACGAGACAACTACAGCACATTGATTAAACCGTCTCACAAGAAACTTGCTGCTACTACATGGTTTACTCTTTGCCATTAACTGTAAAGTGTCTTTTATACGCACTATCCAACAGAAAGGATCCCATATACTATTCTTTGATTGGTTGGATTGAGAAAACAAACAACTAGTCCATAGAAGCTACAATAGTTCCCTATAGCATATGCAAAAACCATACAGTGGGATTGTTTTAGTGGGTTAAGTAATCTACAAATGCTCTGTAGTTAGAAGCTTACTTTCACAGGTTATGCCTTGTCTCTGCAGCCCCACAAGAAGCGACGTACAGTGATTGCACTTGTATGGTGACATGAAAGACTTTACAATGAATTTATGAACTCTCGGCTGAGGCGGCGACGGCTTGCTCTGTGCTGGGCTTGTTTTGCTGGCCCACGGCTGGTCGTAAGTGACTGGCTCGTAGGGTTGATTGAAAGGTGTTGCATCACGTGGAAGTGAAGATTCTGGTGTATCTGGACCTTGCAAGTCTGATCGAGAATCTGTCCTCGAATCCGTGCGTGATGCTGTGTCTTCACTATCTTCCTCACGTTCACTATCATTTGATAGTTGCTGTAAAAACAAAGACATTTTCATAAGACCTGAATGATCCACAATAGGTTATTTATATAAATATATAGATGTTGTGTAATTCTAAAAGCTAATCCTGAGTGTACAGATGGTTTGGCAATTGCATGTTTACAATTATCTAGAAGCTTTTTATGTATTACATGTTGTATCTATTTTCACAGTATACAGAGCATCATGGTCAATGACACATACATGATAATTGAGTACACAAATTATTATTATTTTTTTTTTTAAAACAATATTTATTTTCATGAGATGGAAATGGGATTGGCGAACAGGCAATGCCTATTTCAACGCCTTTCCCTTACATGTGGACAATACAATGGAAACAAGAATGGAGCATGTGATACATAATTATGATAGAATAAATGAAAATCAAGAATTAACATTTTTATTGTTAGTAAGAAATGTAATGCATGCAGTCTTGTTTGTGTATTGGAATGAGTGTCTGAACTCTGACACATGACTTTTATCCACAGTGGTCGCAATGTTTGTTACAATTAATAATACTTACATCAGTAAAAAATGGAAATCTGTCATTCAAATATTTAAATATTGAATTTTCACCAGCAGAATTATCCCCTGGAAATAAAACAATACATGGTTTAGAAACAATTTTTTTAAATAAACATCAGATATCCGACAAGATAGCGTAGTCAGTCTTTGTTTTGGATTATCTATAACTAAAATGAAATGTCACTTGATATTTTCCCAGCACCAATTTACGAAATGTGTTTAAAATTGTTATTGCTTGTTATGCACAATGAAATAAAAGTTGATTCCTTATACAACTTGGAAAATATCTGCCTTTCATCTATAAGGATGAGACAATCATAAACATCAACAAAATATTATACTCTAACAGTTTACAGTAAACACAATTAATGGACTAGTAATAATAACAAATGGAGTTTGTTAACGAAATCCTATTTTAACCAATACCCAACCCAGTACATGCCAATATTTTACTCACTGTACACATACTTGCTCTCTACTATGTGCAGTAAAACCTGTCTATAAAGGCCTTTAAAGACGAATACAAAATAATTGTCTTTAAGAGCAGATGGCCTTTATATATACAGGTTAAAATACATGCGTTTATATAAAGAAGGAACATATCTGAAGTGTCTTTAACAGACAAGTGATTGTTATATAGGTGGCCTTTATAGCAGGTTTGACTGTATGTCACTTACAATTATCGCGCTTTGCTCTATCTTGGTTCTCCTGAAGCTGCCTACATTTTTCTGTAAGTTCATCGATTTCTGTCCTCAACTCATTTATCATTTCGTCTCTCTTCGCCAATTTTCTGTAATAGAACAAAGCCTCGTTATTAACTTATCATGTAATACATGAATAGACTATAAATGACCATAAAAATTACTGTATTAAAAAAACTAGAAAGCAAGTTATTCAATAACTCTAAACATAGTTTCATAACCAAACCTAAATATATCACTTGTGTATTACAATTTAATGTGGAAAGATTTGAAGAATATTTTTAGAACTTACTAGCTAAATAATAAAGACAGGATAAATTTCGTTATGACGTAGTTGTACTTGCTATTTATATTTAAATAGATGGGCATTTAAATATCCCATAAGTTTATTAAATTAAAGCAATCACAAGGTTTTCCATGACCAGTGAACATTGTTATTTTTTTTGCGATTTAGTATGGAATTTATATTGTATGCTTTTAAAATATATAGCACGAAAAGGTTAGTAATGTTTATTTAATAACATACAATAAGAGGATTGGCCATTAGATGTCAAACTATGCTACTATTATACTAGTATTTCTTAAAGGTGCTAATAATAATTGATATGTAAAACAACATACATTTCGGCAGTAGAATATTCCTGCTTGACCTTGGTCAGCTGTTCACTGATCTGTTGCTTAGCTTGAATTTCACTGTTCAGACTCGACTGCAGATTCAAGAGTTCCATCTTGTCAAGACGCTGAGAGCGCCGATTTCTCCACCTTTGACCTCGAGACTGTAAAACAAAATAAATATAGTCATTTCTATTAAGCAGTTCACAATTAAAAACAGTAAATATAGATTCTCTAAAAAGTGTTCTGTATGCATTCTGGTTATTCATCAAAAACAAGCGTATATACATGACTACAGATACCATGACTGACTAGATATCCTGACCAGAATTATTGTTCAGTCGACACACATTAAACGTAGCATATATATATTTAAATTATCTATATAAAACAAACGCAGTGCATGGATCATGTAAAATTGAAGAAGAAAAACCGAATAGATTATGTATCGTACCGGATCCTCTGTTGAGACACCCATCACTTTGAGATTCTCCAACTCTTCAGTCATCTTCGTGGCGAGAGCTTGAAGATAGCCACGGGCATCTTTCTCATCACTCACCCTGGGAAACAATGGCAAATTATAGTGAAGATCAAACTCTATATAAATTACATTTGGCACAGTTATTTATATAGCCTTTGAGATGGAGTCAGAGCTATTGCTCAGTTAGAGCGCCCTCTATAACATCCTTTGGATGGATGAAGGTGTTAAACCACATTACCGGTTACCCGTTGTTATCTATAATAATACAAAATGAAGATCTGAATGCTTCTATAGCATATGACATTAAAAACTTGCACATAAAAGTATATATTTATAAGTCGGTGGGTAAAGTACTAACAAATTTTTAAGGCCACGTAGCCAAATGTACAGAGCAAAAATTAGATAGCGGTAACATTTTACATACCCTAGAAAAACCTAAGCAGTACATACCTATTACTAAATGCTCACTACAGTTCTCATAAAATATTCATTAATGTTTTGAAAGCAGCATATATTACCATTTGATGATTTCAGAAATCTGTGCCTCCCACTGAGCAACAGATTCACGCTTGTCATAAATGTCTCGGATTTCATCTTCCATTTGGGTTCGCTCTTGTATTAAGTTTTCAATTTTATTTTGTTGCTGAAATATATAAAGCAAAGTTATTAATAATCATTGTAATAAATAAGTCGCTTTGATTCTGGTCTAGTAATAGCAGTGCAAATGTTACATTATATTTTTTAGAACCAACCCTTTTTTCAGTGATTACATTAGCAGTGTTACATATAAGTAATACCATTTTAAAAATAAACTTTGTTAACACCATTAAAGCACATTGATTATCAATGATAAGCTATTGGATGCCAAATGCACGAAGATTTTAGCACACATGGTCTCAGCATAAGTAACTGACATTATCATTAGCAGTAACTGATTTTATATATAAAAAAACATACCGAGTAACATTCTTCTTTAAGTCTGTCCATTTCCGTGGTAAGTGTGTTATTTCTCTGTTCTGATGATTCATATTTAAGTTTAGTCCTCGAGATTTGTTCCTTGAGATCTTCTGTATCTTCTTGAAGATTGACTTTCAGTTTGAGCATGCAAACTTCCTGTTCCAGCTCCATCTTACGAGACTTCAAATCCTTCAACTGATATTTGATACCGTTTACATCTTGTAAATGTTTGTGTGTCACACTTGCAAGTTCTTCCTCGTGTTCAACATCTTTCCTCTCAACTTCTGCTTTTAATCTATAAAAGGAACAATTAGTTAAAAATAGATATAATATGAATTTTTATACCTAAAACAATGATTATTGAACATATACAATTGTTTACGTAACAGAGACATAATAATTGCTTATGAAAAGTTCAACATGATCAACACGGGTAAAGATGTCATTAATTTTTAATTTATTTGCACATTTTAAATATTCTTTTCCACTAGATGCATTCAGAAAATGCAAATGGCAGACAATTAAACATTCCTTAAAATATCACAAGATACGTAAAGATATGACTTGATTTCAACATAGTAAAATACTGAAAATTTGTATAACATTTCCAAATGTAATGAAAAGTATCATTAATTTAAGCATAGTAATATATCACAGATTTAACAATTGTACTAGTCACAATGGTTTTTAATCATCTATTTGATGATGCAGCAGCACGAACCTAGAGATTTCTTGAGTGAGTTCAAGAGGACTAGCGGTACCAGCCCGACCCATGTGTTTCCTCTTGATACCCTCCATCTCCTGCTCCAGATCTTGGGCATATTGTTCAGATCGTTCCCGCAGGCGCTTTTCTTTACCTGCCTCCGATCGAACCTCATCATACTGATTTTGAAGCTAAAGATAAAACAAACTTTTTAAAGATTGAAAAAATGTAGACCTTTTAAAATACATTTTAAAATATAATTCTTTTATTACTTTCTTATCTTGTTACCTCCAATTCAGAAGACCTAGAATTTTCTTCAATAAATAATAACCTTTTAAAATTTTTACTTGTCATTGTTAAAAAACTCAATAAATTTTCCTCATCATCAACATAATAAAAAGTCCACCTGGATACCGTTTAAGAACAATATTCAGCTAATTAACAAATTTTACTGCTTTGATTTTCAGAACTGATACAATATTAAATAAGTTTTTTGTCAAAATAACATGTTTCTATAAATGAAAATAATTTATTATGCATTAACAACAAATGTAAGTGCAATACGCCTGTCTATTTGAGTATACTTTAGTGAAATATTCAATGTTAAATAAACAGTTTAAAAGTTGTTCTTCATTTGGAGTACTATATTACCTCGTTTATTGTTTTCTCAGATTTCCTTTTCTCATTTTTCAAAAGTTCCATTTTGCTCTTTGCATCATCTAATTCTTCTTCTCGCGTTCTGGATTCACGTGATATTTCCTTTATTTTTGACTGCGATTTTAACAAGCTGTAAACAATAAGCAAAAATAGTCTTGAGAATTTTACCCTCACGCAATACCCCATGGTACAGTAAACTATGCAACAAGTATAACAAGAGCATCGCAAGGATGCACAAGATGCTGACTGTCATCAATCAACTTCATTCAAATTAAATACAACATAATACTTTATGATTTACTTTAATTAGCACATAAGACGATCAATGTCTAGCTGTCAAACATGCCTTGATGAAGAACTGAACCAAACAAGAAACTAAGTGAACTTGGTTAAGGAATAATAACCTTTCATTGGTATTTGTGTATTGCTCAATTGCCAACTTTTGTTTTGCGATGGAGTCTTTTAGTTCTCTGGCCTGCGACTTGTACTTGTCTCTCCAATCATGAAGTTCCTACAATTACAAAACCAATATTAGTTAAGAGAGAAAACAATAGTAATGCATACAATTCTCAAAAATTGCAATACCTGGAAAATTGATCACCATGGTTCGATTTTTTTTATTTCCATTCAAACTTTGATTTGCAAGGAAGATGGAAATCTGTTAGTACTTTCTTATCAATTTGAGCCGGAATACGACAATGGTCAAGATGCTCAAAGCATTAAAGGGGGAACATTTCGATCTCTTTCCAATAAGAAAGGATAACGTAGTTGTTTTGGAAATAAAAATAGATTATGTGAATTTCAATAGATTTATAAGATTAATGATTAAATTTGGAGCGTAGAATTGTATTTGATCATCGTTAGACTTACGACACGTTTGTAATGTATTCACTACAAATACTTACTATGGTTCTACTTGTGGCACACTGAATGGTCCACACTAAATATATATATTTATCTATCTGCCAGTTAAATAATTGATCAATGTAAAGGTGTACAAATAAAACAATCATGCATGCAATTTGTGCAGACATAAAATAATTTACACATCTTGGCATTATATTGAATCATTCCTTGAAAACAGTCAAAATTTGACGCTCTAATTTTATATGGTTCACAATTTAAGTATTAAAGGGCCATAACCTTATTATTGACATATCTTTGCCAAAACAAAATGCAAATCTTGGCATAATAAGAACCACATTTTTAGGAGGTAATTCTACATATACATAAGCAAAGAAAAAAAGCAACCAATATTTACCTTTTCAAATGCAGCTTTGTCTTCATCGCCTAGCTTTAATCTTCGTTCCATCTCGAGCCTGGAATCCATCACCTTCTTTAAATCTTGCTCCAAGCCACTAACTTCAGATTGAGACTCTAAAAATAGTCACAAGTAATGCAGAACAAAAATGCTTCATAAATACATGTCATTATTCTTCATGGAAAAAAATTACCTAGGCCCAAAAAATTTACTGCCTGTCTAAACAAAACAATGCAATGCTATTCGTGAAGTAAACACCAATGTGTCTGAACAGTTTTAAGAAGAATATGTAGCCAGATCAGAAATGTACATTGCTATACTCAATGTCAAGCGACATCATAAGATTTCAAACCTCAATTTCAATTGAATGTACAAGTGTCATTGATATTATTATGTAATAAAACAATTATTGATCATATTTCAGACACTAGTCATTTCTTGGGGTCATAAAACCTGATACTGCCTGCAAGAAGTCAATAATTGCTAAATATTCAACTAATCGAGCAAGCAAGCCATAAATACCTGCAACAACTCTGTGTAAGACAGCTACTTCCTCTTTCAAGTGTCTCGCTTCTGAATCATCCACTCCTGAGGCAGCGGCGGCGGCAATCCCATTCATGTCTTGAGACTGCAACTGTTGTATTGTTGCAGTTGTTTCTGTTAAGAATGCAAAATGAGAGTGTGATTACATTACACAAAACAGGCAAACATGTTTTTGGTTTCTATTGTGTGTGGAATCGTAATGCTTAATAACCCAAATTTATACATGTTAAAACTTAATAGATCAAATATAGTATTCATATACCAGAATAGAAGTAAATCTTGTTTATAAGTGTTAACATGTCACATTATCTTACCATGTATTTTTCGCATAAGATCTTTGTTTTCTCTTTCTAAGGTCTTTATTTTCCTTTCAAAATTTTCAGTAGCAAGTCCACCTATATTCTTTCCATCACCGTCATTTTTCTGGTATAAAGGTTCACAATCAGATATTTTTCTGAAAAACAAAATTTGCACTTTACAAAGCATAAAAAGATAGAGCATAATTATAGGTAGTTTCTATTCCATGCTTGAGCTATAATTGCATGTAGACATCATATCAAGTTTCTATTAAATGACATTAGCTGTAGTTCGTCATTGAAGGATGGAAATTTAATGGATTATGTAAAATAGTTAAATTGTTTAGGCATCTTTTATCAAACCCATTCTGGACAAGTAACAGGTCCCAAAATAACTGCCGTTTTTAACAGAAAATGCAATGGCATGTGAAAATGGTATTTGATTGTAATAACTATATTAGATATACTAACTATATTAGATACAGTAAAGGTTTTCTTCAAATATTACATTATATTTATTATACAGAAGTTAAAATCTAAAGTGTGATACAAAATTGATAGAAAGATCAATAATCCATGAATTTACAATAAATTTATGTTTCTGAGATTTCTATTCTTAAGAGTTCAGTACTCACAGATGCCTGGAGAAAGTGAAGCCAACAAATGGTAGATGATGACCCTTGAAAGCATTGTGAGAAGAAGGTGGAACTGTATCCTGTAATGATAAAAGACATGTATATTTTCTATGATAATTATAATTATTAGTGTGTGAAGAATTCAAATACAATCAAATGACAACAATATATTCGTAAAGAAGTTAATTAGTTTAATACTGAACTAGTTAAAAACAATTCATTTGCTGAATTACAAACATTTATATTGCAGAGTAAAAAATATTTATATCTAATGTTTGATATAAAGAGTAATACGTGTATACTGTATCACTACAATAAAGAATCAATATTTCTAATACAACTGACATAGAAGATCTTTTTTAATTACATCCATTCTATATAAAACAAAATTAATTTCTTGCTAAAAGCCTGTTATAATCAATACCAGTACTATGTCTTTCTTCTCGAATTGTGGCAGCCATCTTGTTTTACAAATTCCTTCATTGTTATTTGTTTGGAGGTCTCAATATAGGCTTTATAGCCTGTTGACCAATCCCACTGCCTATTATATATTGACGGATTAAATATTGTCTAAATTAAAAGCATGTAGTTAAAAAACAAAACACTATTTAATTATCCATTTAATATTACAGCTAATGAAATAACTATACTAACAGTATGTCGAAATTCTGTATCCTCAACATCAAAATTGGATGTGTCAGTGTCATCCAACACTTCCGGTTTGTATGGCGGATCCACTAAAACAGAAAACTCATTAAATATCCAGTCTTTGATAAAGAGTATAAGTATTAAAAATATACAAATATAACAGGACCACAATTCTCTATTGAATGTATTAAAAGATTGACCGTTATCCCAATATATATTTTTAAAGACTAAAAGTTAATTATCTGATACTTAAAGGAATCCGTCAGCAAATTTAGGACCAAATGTTTCCGCTATGTTGACAATACAACTGCTTGAACTTTTAAAAGCCACATATGAACTCTGCACATCAATGTTTTTGTGAGCTACTCATGCGACATCTAAAAAGCAACTTTACGTAATACATTGTATAATGATTTTGACATTTCAATAACAATATTTACTATCGCAGATGTTGTTCAAAACAATACCTATTGATTTAAAAATACAATAGAAAATATCCCTACTAGTCTTATTTTTTCAAAACAATACGTAATTTTTCCTTTGAAATATTAGATACTATTTATGTTGTTTTTTAACACAATACGTACTATCTCTGATGTTGTTCCAGTCGATGCCTGTAAACCATGGATGGTTTTTGAAATCATCAAGACCTTTCTTTCCAAATCTAGTGTCAGCACTACATATAAGACTCCGTATCAAATCTTTTGCCTCACTGGAAACATCATCAACATCATTGGGGAACTCAAATCGTGTCTGAACAAAAAGCAAATGAAACATGTTGTAAACTTACATATACTTTCCTAACTGAGTACAATAAAATTAGAAGTTCAATTCTTTCTATGCTATAGAAATTTTGAGTCTGGACAAATCCTATATTTTTGTTATGAATTAGGAAATTAACTACAAAAATCTTTGAAAATGATCTAGCATCAAACCTATATCATATTTAAATACACATGTAATTGTTAAAAGACAAAACTAACCTGATGATTCATAATTTTTCCATAGGTTTCCACCAGGGACTCTGCGTAGAATGGAGTTTCCCCATAGAGCATTTCATACATACAAACACCCAGTGACCACCAATCACACTCTGGTCCATATTTTCCATGGCCATCTTCCATAGCCTGTTAAAATTCAAATAAAATTCAAATAGAACTTTTTAATGTCGGAAAAATATAAAAACATTTTAAAACCAGTTTAATTGACCCCATTAATAACAAAACATAAAAGAATGAACAAAATGTTCAAATTTGCATGCATTGCACGAGCTATGAACCTCAATTATTGAAACTTTGCAATTAGCTCCCAAATTGTATGCCACTGGTAGGGCTTTGGAATCAGATTTAATTTTACATCACACAGAGTTCTCAGAAAGAAAAATATCAATGTTCAGTTGTTATGATAAAATTTGACCGTCAATATTACTAATACCTTACCCTGAGGATTTCTGGAGATATATAATCTGGAGTGCCTACAGCTACTGAAGATTGTACCTGTCAAGGGAGAGAAAAACACATTAACACAAATCGCCAAAACAATCATCAATCATTATAGTACATTGGCATTGTATAAGCTGTTTAAAAAATATTAAGAGTAAATAATTCGAAATAATCACATTTAAGGATACTTAATTCCTCCAAATTAAATATATTCACATTTACTTTTGATCATGTAATAGTATTTTTTATCTTTAAAAAATAGTGGCTTTTTATGTACGGACAATTTTATGAGTTGGGCCATGTTCACTTTCTTTCAAATTTGGCCCTCATCTAACGCCACCCCTGCCAATATAGAATGAATAAATAATACATAATGAAAGGACTACTTCTTCAACTCAACCTCTTGCTGGAATTATTCTGTTTAATGTGGCACAGTATTGTTAAAAATCCGTGACAATGGTCAGAAAAAAAAACTACAAAAATGTCAAAAACATTACATTACGCTTGATCCAGAAAGAAACACAAAATCACTCTCTCCATTCATGCCTTTTCAGACAAATATGACACAATTTACGTACGGTTCCATCATTCAATAGCTGTAAGCATGATCCAAAGTCTGCTAGCACTATATGTCCACTGCGATCTAAGAGCACATTGTCTGGTTTAATGTCTCTATGTACATAGTGTAATTTGTGTATTGAGTGTATAGCTAAAACCATTTCTGCTATATAAAATTTGGACATGTCCTCTGGAAGTCGATCCTCAAACTTGCTCAACAATGTGAGGAGATCACCACCACAGTAGTAATCCATAACCAGGTACTGAAAAGAGAAACACACACAATTAAGAGATTTGTTCACAATCAGATGCATTCACACTTTAGATGCATTCACACTTAAAGAACTAAAACATTTTAGCTAAATATTCAGCAGGGCTCGCCCTGTAGTTAATTAAATTATCCAATAACTAATTTTTCACAAGACTGGTTAAACAAATTGGTAATTGGCTAACAATATTTGGTATAAAGTGGACTATTTTCAAACTGTAAAATACAACTATTTTTGGAAAAATGGCTAAAAGATAATTTCGTCTAGAGTGAGTGCTGTGTAGTAGTATAAATATTTGATATAAACCACTTGGGTTTCGGGTTAATGTTCACACATGCAATTGCAAAAACTTGTTAACTAAACTTTATACCAAAGTGGCATATAATTATTAAATGATAATTATTAAAACATAATAACTATAGTCAAAGACTCTGGTTCATAGGCATTACATGTGGCAATAACAATATATACAAAAAACAAAACAAAAATATTCACCAAATAATTTTCATCTTGATAAGCGTAGTGCAAATTTGTAATCCATCTTCTATCGCCATACACCAAGACATCTCGTTCTTCTTTAAAACAGGCAGTCTAAAAAAAAATATTATTTATTTAAATCAGACAATTATAAATATACTGCAAAATTGGTAATATTAGTCTGTAAATTTTCGCAATTTCGAAAGAACAATCAACTCGTGATATGCATTTTTCACTTTTTCTGTTTTTATTTGTTTTTATTTGTATTCATTGCTTGTAATTAACTCACTTTACAGTTTACTCCATCATGTGATCGTGTGCCAAAATGTTGAGCAATTCTCTTTAACAGTGAGTATACATGTCTCAATCATCTGAACTAAACCAACTTTATTAAATAACACACAAAATTTACGCTGGGATTAATATTTCTATACAATTTTTGTTTGATATTGTTATTCCATAATGTTCTACTGAATTCTCCATCCCCATCATAACATTTTGTAACCTTTCCTTCCACCTTGAACTACCCCTCTTGCGTTATTGTCAATGTTAACATCACAAATCATGTCATAAGTGTCCTTGGACCTGATGCACTGCCTGGAGGGCTGTAACTCAAGCCACGGACTCCAAACTAAATGCTACAAACAAGTACTCACTTCTGCTCTCTTTAGCATTTCCCATTTGTTTAAAATTTTCATAGCAAAAACATTTTCTGTCGCTTTTTCTTTAACCACAGCCACCTGCGTAATTAAACAAATAAAATTACAAATATAATACAGTTCCCTAAAATAGTATTATTTAATTTAATCAAGAAAGAAAATCAGCAACATAATACAAAAAATACTGATAATAATAATGATAACACATATAGCCAAAGTATTAATTACGACTAAAACTATATTAGACTTTTTAAAAGAGCACAAAACCATGAAAATGTTTAATAATAATCTTGATTTTAAATAAATTGTTTAGTTTTTAAAAACATAACTACAATCAGCAAAGACTCACCTCTCCAAAGGCCCCACGCCCAATGATCTTGAGAGTTTCAAAATCATCTCTCTGGAGACGAAGTTGTTTGATCTTGTTGACAACTGGTTTTGCTGAAATAAGAAATAGAAATATATAATATGAATAATAGAGGCATAATGATACCTTTTTTCGTGATATGATACGTATCCCAATATGAGTCACAATACAATATGTATCTCAATACTTAACTTTTTATATTAAACAGTTTCTGATACATGGATGTGAAAACTTTAGTTCTAGTTTATGAAACATGATCTATACTGACGATCAAAAGAAAGTATATCCAACTGGAACATTTCTTCACTGATGTAAAATGTACATTTGTCACCTT
>JAULBR010087346.1:0-23029 GCA_032355825.1 Melanodrymia aurantiaca
TTCGCTGTGGAGGATCGATCTCTCGACCCATCCCGCCACAAGCGGACATCTTACCTCTGAGCTACATCCCGCTCCTCAAAAGGATGATGAACAATTCAGAGATTCAAAACGACACAGGCGTCTACACAAAGTTGTAGGCTACGACAAAAGGGTTAACTTCTACTTTACAACAGTCAAGTGTCCGTTTATGTTGAGCAACATTCCATCTGCTCCAGCATATGGTGTCTACATACCATAACTTCTGAGATACATTAGAGCATGTTCAGTATAATGCCGATTTAAGCAAAGACATGTTCATTTGGCTCAGAAGTTGTTTCACCAGGGCTGTGCCGACCATGGACTAGTGAAAACGTTCAAAACGTTTGATTGTACATAGACATTCGGAGGCGATTTCACAAACAATACGGCGGAGGCCACTGGTGGAACATGTTACGCTCACATTCTGTGAACACCTGGTATCACCACTGCTGTGGCTGTCATTCGTGAGAACATTTCATCTCAACTGTGTCGTAATATCCCATCAACACTGCTGTGTGCAAAGATACGCGTTTACCCATGTCAACATTTTGTCGTTTAAATTTGCATGGCCAATAATTACACTCTTCTTCAATTGCACTAACACAAGGGAGACAACTGCGTTTGGTTTACGTAGCAAGTTGTCTACAAGTAGTTGTCCCGTACATTGGAACCTCGTTAGTCCGGACACATGGTTATTAAAAAACGTCCGGATGAAGGAATTTCGATTACTGAATTGTACGTAATGAGTGACCTTTCACAAACAAAATAAAAACCAAAACAAAATAAAATATAATAAAAATTTTGGTCTCAATTATAATAATACATACGCCAAACCAACCCACCTTGAATACATCTATTGGCTGTATGTGTGCTGTTGTATTCAGTGGTAGAAAACCACAAGAGTGGTTTACTACTGTCAATATAGATTATTACTGAAATAAATATTTCCAAAAAACTGCAGCAGGGAAGTTCAGAGGTAAAATACAAATCCAAACATGTTTTACATTAACTTACATTAGATGTACCGTATTAATTTCGTAAACGGTGATTATTCTTATGAACTACACAAATAAAATAAAACTAAAAACTAATTCACATTAATTAATTATTTATTATTGGAAAATGTTTACATATATATTATAATTTAATATCAATTAAAGCACATTATTTTGTGTTCAGCTTGGCTGGCCACAATTATCACAATATTTTGATATACACACGCGTTAACGTTCAACAAGATCAAACACAAATACTTCTCAAATATCCAACTTACTGGTGCACCACAAAGATAAAGATTAAAATACCTATACATTGTATTTTGCCAACAATTCACTGGAATTATTATAACAGATATCCAAAACAAACCATCAGTGTTCATGCAAAACGATTTTGCAGTTAACTAAAATAATTGTTTAAAATTAAACTGAACCAGTAATTTTGTATAAAAATATTTAAACATGATATTCTTTTCATCTGTTTAAAAATATTCCCCATGTATCAGTTGTTGAAGGAGTGAAAAGTAAAAAAATACAACGAATGTGCTCCCCAATAAATAATCTTTGAGACTAATACATGGACGCATCAAACAATAAACAGGTACGTTTACAAGTGGAAATTACTCCATGTTGCATTTCACTAATTTGGAGCTGGTTTAATGCTTTCATCCATACAGAGGATGTATTAGAGGGTGCAAAAACTAAGATGCTCCAGTCAGATAATGTTCTTAGTTCCAGAGGGCTAGAGAATCACCCACCAAGTTTGATGCCAAACGTTTCCGCTCTGCTGCATCTCCAGACAATACTGTGACCGTAGAAATGTTTGAACTAATAAGCTACAGATTTCAGTGATGTATTCGTACTAATGCAGTGTTACATAATATGACATTTTGACATTCTGTTGATGTCTGTCATCATACCAGAATAAATATATCCAATTATGTTTATAAACGAGGTCAGTGTTTTCTCTTCTAGTTATTCACAAATCAATTTATGTACATCTACTTGTGTATAACACGCTCCACATCGTTTTCACATATTTTATCCACAAATGTATCTGTTTGATCAAATTCTGTGGTATTTAGTGTCCTACATACAATATCTATTGCTGCAATCATGAACAAAGAAGCCGAGCTATTCACTATACACCATGATTGTATAGAAACTAGTTTATGTTTCTCATCCAGTAATTAGTCAATCAATGTAATCTGTTGTTGACAGACATTTGAAACAAAACTTAATGGATTTTCACTTGTCACCACATTCCTTCCTTACTCTAGTAACTGCTCTTCTATCAATAACTTGCATTACAAAGTTCAGGAATCCTACTTTCATGATGTTCTAAAAACATTTGTTTTTGTCGTATACTTATTTTATATAATAATTACGGGTATTGGTTTTTGTTTGTATTTTTATATAATTTATGACAAAATTACAATTTGGGCATAATTTAGATCTGCGGTCTATGCTCTGCTTTAGTCACTTGAACAAATTAACTTGTTGTCAATACTTAAAAAGCACACAGATTCATCTGATTAATGTGCTCATCCACACATGGTAGCAACTACAAACACATACATTTTAATTGGTTCTTGCTTTTAAGCAACATTGCTCCAAAATATTCGTGGTAAGCCAATGTTTATATTTAACATGCTAATTCCTTATAGTATTTTAGGCCAAAAACATTTGTTTTAATTTATACTGTTTGTTTCTTTAAAAAATTATATTATAATGTATAAACAAATTTAATCGTGGTGTGTAACTACATGGCAATACTATTTTATTGGTTGCATATTGTAACAGTATATTTCAATATATTTCACCAATGAATGCTTTGTTAGGATTTTAAATGGTTTGGAAACTGCTACCCAATTTATTAGTTTATTTATTGATATAGTGGCTGATGCATAACAGGCCTAAACATTTGGTGCTCAAACGAAGTGACTAATTATCTTTATACGTAAGTGACATCTAGGCATGATTATTTCTTAACACTCACACTACAGTGAAATGTGGAAATATTAATCACGTATTGGAAACACTGCCTGTAAACATCATCCAAGCAAGACAATATCTCGACTGTATAAACAGAAATGTAGTTTTATTCATTGCCGAGTATCCACTAAGATCATTACGTAACAAGCGAGCAGCTAGACAAGTGTTGTGAGATGGTAGTTAGTGTTGGTGGTGAGTACAGCTCGACATGTCGTCAGTGTCGTGTTATGCTTTCGGTTGTACAGGCACGGACACCCCTTCCACTGTCGGTCCTCCCGTCACCATCTCTTTCTGTCCAGCTTTCTTCCGGATCAACTCTGCCATGCCAGGAAGACGCGAGAAATAATTTCTAGCTAGTGTGTGTTTTTGCTTCACCTTGTGTACAAATACTTGTCCATAGCCCTGAAGAGAAAGATAGCACACCTATAGTTTCACAAACAACATGTACTTAGTGAATGAACATTTGAATTCTTGTCAATAGCTCTATTGGAGAATTCAAGATTAAGAAGAAAACAATATATACATAAAACAAAAGATCATAGAAATAGATGAACAGGGTGCAGTAATTGGTACAGAATTATAGAATACTCAAGAAGCTGCGAGTTAAACATAGGGAAAAACAAATAATATATTGCTTCTTATGTGTTTGCCGATATGGGTAATAATTGAGTTTATCTTGATTACGGAAATGTGATGTACAAAATGAGTTGCATTTCATAACTTTGAGTTGTTGTTTAAATTACGAATCATAAAGAGAAATATAAACGTACCTCCTCCAGACTGTGCAACTTGTCATGTGCGGCAGCCTCATCTTTAGTGAGGAGAATACAGTTCCAGGGAGACCACTCTTCATGCTTGTCCCAGCGCACTAGAACCAAGTCGAACAAATCTTCCCATGCACTCAGCGTGCTCTGGCTGTTCCAAATGTTCTCCACCAGGTAGCGCAAGTCACTCTCCTGAAAACAACACCAACTCATTCAAATACTACACATCCAATATAAGTTAATATACTCCCATAACATACAGCGTGGATTGAGAATGTGTCCTGAAAACAACACCAACTCATTCAAATACTACACATCCAATTAGGTGTTTACAAGTTAATATACTCCCATAACATACCGCGAGGATTGAGAATGTCTCCTGAAAACAACACCAACCTTCATTCAAATACTACACATCCAGTTAGGTGTTTACAAGTTAGTATACTCCCATAACATACAGTGTGGATTGAGAATGTGTCCTGAAAACAACACCAACTCATTCAAATACTATACACATCCAATTAGGTGTTTACAAGTTAAAAACTCCCATACCATACCGTGAGGATTGAGAATGTGTCCTGAAAACAACACCAACCTTCATTCAAATACTACACATCCAGTTAGGTGCTTACAAGTTAGTATACTCCCATAACATACCGTGAGGATTGAGAATGTGTGTCACCGATCCATTAAGTCCAGGATCTTCTAACCGAGTGTGTAAATTGAGACTTATCAAATAAATACTGTTTAAATATGTTTGGAAAACTGGGAACCAATCGAATACATATTGCCTTATTATGTTTGGAAAATTGGAGTCTAATCAAATACATACTAGAGGTGTGCGATATTACCGGTTGACCAGTTTATTGCAATCATGTAATGGTATAACTGAAGGTAACAGACCTGTAATAGGAAGGCATGTTGTAATTGTCCAATTGTATATGAGAAGGTAACAGACCTGTAATAGGAAGGCAATTTGTGACTGATCTCCGTACGCCTCCTCTGAATGTCTCATTGCCTTCAGCATCAATCGGTAATGACTGTAGTCTTGTCTGACGCGGCCGTCGTTGTCAATCTTGTTACAGCGACGACACTTGCTCACCACGCGCGAGTTCGAAGAGAGAGGAAACTCGGTTGAAGGGAGGTAATTGTTGCAGCTAGTACAGAAGTAGATATTCTTCCGTAGAGTGGATGGATCTTGTGGAACCTAAACGAGACAAAATGAACATTGTTGAATATAATAAATAATATATGATTATAGAGTTTGTCATTCATACAAATTATGGGAGTATCCTCTATTTATCATGTACCGTTTGCAGGAGATATATATCGCTGGTGCGTCATTCTCCCACTAATTTCATGTAATGGAATCAAAAATGATTATTCATCAGTGGTTTTAACACATTTTACGACTCCACATTATTTACAATAACGTGGAAATTTACAGCCGTGAATATTACTTATTTTACAGTATAGAATTATTAAAATCAATCTATATTGGACCAATACCATTGAGAGAAAACGATGTACAATGAATTACAAGCGTCAGTTGAGGACTCACTTTGAGTAACTTGGCAGCTTCAGGGTTAAATGTGGGTGTCCTGATGTACTGTAAGAACAGTGTCGAGATTCTCTTTCTCAGACCATCCAAGTTCGTCTCCTTGACACCGCGCATCAGGAGGTCCGCCTCCCTGTCAATCAACTCAATGATCTCCTGAGTCAACTTACAGTCATGCTCCTGAAATATCAACATACAACATAAGTCTATCATTCGATATATTATGTATTAACGTTCCTGAAATATCAACATATAACATAAGTCTTCAGTATAACAGAGCTCTAGGAATGAATTTTCCAGTCCTGGTTAAAAGCTAGCTAATTCAGTCCAGTGGACAAGAATTCCATTTATTACCCCAAGGGCACTCTAACCGGGAAAACTAAATACTGAGAAATGATCAAACATTGGTATAGTGTGTCATCTGATTGGGATGTTCAAACCATTCCAGCCACTGACAAGAATGTTACTAAAATATAACATCACAAATTGTAAACATCGTGTAATGCATTTCGCAAAGAACTACCCTTTGCCTTCTTTATTTTTAGCGTTACATCAACTTGACATATGTTTTGAACAGCGTGTCACTATGAAATGTCTGGAGTAATAAATACAATATTACACTCGCAACTGATGTATTGTCCCTCGTGAAATAATTTTCATTTTAGTCACTTCCTAAAGCTAATAATAAATGCAAATGATTTTACTTGGGACTTGATAATCCATGGTATCGAGTGTAATATCCTCTATATCAGCACCCACCTTGACAGTGTGTTTGAGAGTGAGCAGGACATCCAGTCTCTCGTCCTGTGTTAAGTACTTCATGTTAATACTGTTGTAGATATCCTTCAGCTCTCGGGCACGGATCGTGTACGGCGTGTCCATCTGGGATGTTTTGTTATCGCGCCCTTTCCACTTCTTTGGAGCAGCAGCCTATTATAAAAATGGACAATTAAGCACCATTAACATTTTTGGCTTTATTTAAAACAATTTTACTATGTGATAAATCTCTCAAAAACAGACAACAGCTATTAAGAGCCTCCGTACTTTCTGCTTTATCTACTACCCTAACATGGGCGTAGGCTGGGAGTGGGGAGGGAACCGAGCAAGATATAAACAGCAGATTTCATCTACAAAGCCCAAGTTAAACAAGTCTTAGTCCTCTGTGATATCAATGTATTTAAATCAAGTTGAACTCTCTTAGACTTAGATAAAGTTGGTGAAATGAATTTAACATTGATCTAAAGTATAAAGTTTAAATGTTGGACTTGGTTGGTGAAATCGGTTAATAATATGTATTATTTCGAATAATGCAACAAAACTCTTGACAGACATTGTGTATTGCTGAATGGTTATTGAATGACAAACGCACCTTTTCGAGGAAGTTCATGATTCTGAGCTGCTTGTTGGAGTCATCTGCCTCGAGCTTGTGCCGGTCAATGGCGGAGAGTAGCTGAGTCTCCTGGTCGAGCAGCATGTACAGTGCAGCCTTACGCTCGGCTCCCGTCAACGTGCTGTTTATCCTGTCCAACTCTTCATTACGCCACTCTGCAAAACAACATCATCATCATGTAATACAAATTGTACATTCATTATACATGTAGTATTATAATAACATAAATCAACAGGGTCATTACGCCACTCTGCAAAACAACATCATCATCATGCAATACCAATTGTACATTAATGATGTAGAATTATAATAACATACAGGGACTGTTAACACTTTGCAGATCTCGCGTAGCTTCAATAGCTCAATATTGTCAAATCAACCTAGTATAATGATAATCCTTCAATTTAAAGAGTCTCAGTCACAAAGTTTGGCACAAAACGTTTCCATTCTGTTGCATCTCCAGACAATAGTGTGACCCTAAAAATGTTCAAACAAGTTTTGGCGACATATTCGTATGATGTGAAAAATGCAATTTTACTTAACATAATGACATTTTGACATAAATTTGTGTTGATGTTTATAATCATAATGTATGAAATTGTGTAGATAAACAATGAATCTTTTCTCTTCAGTTTATATGCAAATCAATTTGCATATAACCCACTCCACAATGCCAAAATGGTGAATGATTCTTTTTAATAATAATAATATACTCACTTTCAAGAACATGGTAGAGAAGATCAAAATCATCCTTGTTCTTCGGATTCATCCTCCGTGCGAACTCCTCCTTAATTCTGTCTTCTTTTTCCTTCCTCTTCCTCAGCTCCTCCAGCCTCTCCCACTCTAATCGGTTCCATTTATCTTCTCTCATCTTCTGAACTCTCCGCTTGGCAAGCCATCGCCGGTAGTACTTTTGTATTATAACCACCTAAAACACGAAAAGCATTCTCAAAACAGTTGATCATAATTGTGTAACCATTTGTAATGCAAGATAAAATAAATATTTTATTCTATGCAACTTAAAGTCTAAGCTTAAAACACTAAGGGCCGATTTCATATGTCTGGGTTATCGGTGGATTTTGTAAACCTATGGGTTACACCGGGTTTAAACCGTGGGTGATCTCCACTCTGCATTTCACATGGCTGGTTTTCAATAACCTTAGTTTAACCATGGTTTACACTTGTATTGATATTGCACCACGGGTGTGGGTCTATGTCTAGTTTTTCAGTATTTTATGTAAACCAGTGTTAAATCTAGGTTTTGACATAACCCAGTGCTACGAAACCTAGAGATATGAAATCGGCCCTAAGATTTTAACATGAATAGTTTCCCTGGACAAAACTATCAATAGAATGGTTAAAAGTGAAACAGATACCTGGTCGAGAATTGATTCGACATGTTGATCTGCTGTGGTGTATTTCTGTGGACTGAGCAGTTTGTCAGACATATCAGACACGTACACGCCTATCTTGGTCATCTGAGTGGCCATGTCATTACTTGTCTGCTGTGGTTCGTGCTTCTGCTCAAACGTCTGTGTGTCGCGGCAGTTCCGCTCCACCACTGACGGCGCCTTCGGCTTTTTCATCGTCTGAGCAGACGCGTTGTGGAACTCCACGTTTGTCTCTTTGTGTCGGAATCCACCGAGATACGGCTTTTTCCTTGTTGTCCTTTCAATTTCCACAATGACGTCATGTGGAAGTCCATCTTCTGCAAGCATCAAAGTAAACATCATCAAACAAAATATTAAAAGATCTAAAATCCCAATATATCAGCCCATTATACTATAATTTCTGAGGACACCAAATGTCAATCCCATAAGGATCAGGATTTAAGAGTGAACTGCATTAAATTAGTAAAATTAACCAAAGAATGTCAAAGAAAAGAGTTTAATTTCTAACCTCCTTGTACACGCACTGTGATGACATCAGGCATGTGGTACTCCTGTCGTGGACGGTATACCTTGATAGGCATGTTCACTGGGTCCGCTGACTGCATTTCTAACTGAACTGTGCCATTTGGACCGACACCAAGATCTGCTAATGTTGTCTCATCATTCATTCCTTTACCTGGAATGACAAATATGCCTGTAATTAACTGATCATGGTTTGCATTTGAGCTCCTAATGCTGGTGCGAAGCATAAATCCTACTGCATAAATATGACTGAAAAGGACAACTGGTTTCTTTTTAAGATGAGCCATGGTCAAATTTTCTATGACTCCTATAAAAATGGCCATGACTCGTGGATCTTTTCATGTAATTGCGATCACGATCACCAGACCATAACCGAAATGAACCAAATTGGGATGAATGTGGCATATATATTGCTTCTTTTATGCACTAACTTAATAGACATATTTAAACACTTTATTTTAATTACTTTTTCCCGTGAAATAATTTGACAATTACTGTCAGTTTCATTTATTCTAAATTATGACCGTAGTTAATTTTTCAAAAATGAATAATGTGAAGAGTAATAATTATAAAAGAAATATAATAACATGAAATTTTGTAGCATTAATTTACTTTCTTGGCATAAGTTTCAATGTAGAGTCCTTGCCGGGTTAACTGAAGGTTTAAATAGATGTAGAAATGTCTTACCATCATACATTAGCATAATAAGGTTAAAAGGCATCTTCAGTTCATTGGCAAAGTGATTCTTGAGTTGCTTAAGAGTCTGTCCCAGAGTGCTGGACAGAGTTACAACTTGTCCACTTGGCATCAGCACAAACTTCACTGCAAGTAGAAAACATACAATCTACATCTAGTCTCTACTCAAAATGGACAAATTGAGGTGAGTCTGCTCACGTGACAAATATCGTCAGTGAGTAGACGACTTTTTGCTGATGAGAGGATCTAGGCATAATGTTTAAAACATTTGTTTGAAAACACAGTGTTGACAGTTTTTGACTTGCGTCTTAAATGACAGCCTTTCCTAGAGTTAAATAAATGTTTCAGTGACAATTTCCAACTCGGTAGGCTTATCAACATACAAACTACATCTAGTCTAAACTAATAAAAGCCTTTCCTATAGTTATATAGAGGTCTGAGTGACAACTTGCATAATGACATCTGAGTTGATAGATTTTGACATAGTTCATCTTGTCAAATTCTATCTTCATCCTAAAAGGTGTTTCTATCTAGAAAAACATGAAACAAATGTCGATGTCCAGAGAAGCATTCTGGAACATCAGCGAGGCTTACTGCAATTGTGGTGGTTTATGGATGAAGAACATATACAAAACAAACATTAAAACCAGACTGACCTGTAGCATTAGCATCGAGTCTAATCGGCTGTTTGACCATTTCCTTGGACGAGACTGCAATCGGTGGTCTCTCCTCTCTGTCTAGCTCCACAGGTGTGTCGTCACCAACTTGTTTAGATACATGCTGCACACCCGACTCTTTCTTCTCAGGTGCTTTATCTTCTTTAATCTCACTTATCTTTTCCTCATCTACATTTCCCTGTCTAGTGTCACTAGATTCCTTTTGAGCATCAGGTTGTTCTAACTGCTCACGAGAATCAACTTGAGGAGCAGACGCTTCAACTTCACCTGATTGTTCAACAGCATCCGACTCTGCTGGAACTGTGTCTGTACCAGCTTCAGGTAAAGCTGTGTCTGGTTCAACCTGTTCCGTTGGTTGTTCCTCAGCACCAACGTCTGGCTGGGATGTTTCTTTTTTAACTACTTCCTCTGTTGTACCAGAATCATCTTGAGCTGGTTCAGTTGTTTGTTTCTCAGCTGCATTTTCTTGTTCCTCAGCATTGATGGCTTGTTGAGATGTTTCAGTTTCAACTACTGGCTCTGTTGTAGCATTAGTTTTTTGTGGAGCTGTTTCAGCTCCTTCATCTGTAGGAGTTTCATCTGGTAACGCTGAATCATCAGCAGCAGTCTGTTGCTCTGGCAGTTCTTCAGTAGCGTCCTTGTCAGACATGTCGCTGCTGCAAAATATAAACATGTCATCTAATAAAACTATCTGAAAATAAACAAAGTCTAGTTAAATAGCTTCGTTTCTGGAATAGAGGAGGATAAGACATTAATAAAATGTGTTTACAATGCAATGATAGAGGTTCTCCAACATAACTTAGGGGATGGAGGGGGTGGAACCACAGCAAGTGGAGCTATATAAATGAGATTGGAAAATGTAGGCAACCTACTTTACCAAAATGGCATCCAACCTATTTAGATAACGAAGAGTTTGAACACCCTGCTTATATAAACCATCTACAGATGAGAAATCATTTGGTGAAAGGACAAAATGTCAACGGACATATTATCCATTGGCATTGTGACTGTTGACATTTTCAAGGCTGTAGTCAGTTTATGGAGGTGTCTTTTTCGTCACCCGAGCTGTGCGTCCAAAAGGCACAAACTAACTGGGGTGCGTGGGGGGTAGGGGTGGGTGGGGGCGAGGTTCGTGTGCAAACCCTCTGAACATGCTTCAATGTAGATTCTCAGAGATGCATGCTGTTTTCCACTTCTATGAGGCATCTGATCCAGGGACCAGCGTGCTACTGACTGCGCTATCGAGTCGATTTGAAAGTACCATGAAATATAGGATAATATATATAAAGACCTCAACTCTTTATTTAACAAGTTAACCATTTCGTTATTTATATACATGTACTTTAATAACGTAAATACAAGTTTCTGACACAATTTCGCTTCCGGGAGAGATTTCAATCGCAAAATGAAAGGATCAAACTTATATGACATAACTTTCAAGGCAATCACTTTTCGCAGTAAGATCATCAGCCATTCTGTGTATTGATCGTTAACGAATCTCATTGCCGATTCGTCACAAGGAATATGAATAAACAAGTGTTGAGGTAAAATAATAATGAGTTAGAAAATGTAGAATCGTTTTTAGAATTACCGCATTATTTCTGATGTGATAGAATTGATTTGATGCAGTTATAATTATAAGGGGGCCTATATTAATTACATGAAATGTGGACATATCTAAATGCAAGCAACACACAGATGATTATGTAATTTATTTAACTGTTTCTACCAAGCAGGAATTCAACCAAATCAGATAGAAGAATTTCCTAAGGGAATGTGACCAGTTCCGTTAGTGGCCGGTTACTGGCTCCACATAACATATGATTGTATCATACACGGTAGATTAAAACCTGTACATCCCTCTATACTTGCTGTAATTAGCCGAATCTGTTATACATTACCCTTATTAGTGTAGTTTATATATACCTACCATTGCGAGTGTACATTAAAATCAATGTATTAAACATAAATTGAGCTTACGTGATTAGAAAGCAGAAAACCGTCACGGAAAACTGTTGTCATCAATCAGCAGCCATTTTAATTTATTGTAGCAACGAGTCGTTGCGAAGGCTAGCTCCAGTACATATTATGTAGCGGTTAATTTCATTGGTTCTTGGAGGACGAGTAGCTAATCAACGATCGCGTCTTAGCTTTCGTTTGGTTATCTGAACCAAGAATAATGGAGGTCGGTCGCTAAAGCTTCCATAACAACAAAGTCAGAAGATTGTTTATTAATTTTGACACTGATAGTTAAAAATATGTGATAAAAACATTTCATTTGTTGAATATTGCAACTCGAGTGCGTGGATTTCATTACAATTCACAAACAAAAGGTTTGTCATGCTTGTACTGTCACAATTTTATAGCTTGCTGTTTTAAATTAAACTTAAAGGCACACTCGCGACTTTCAAAACGGAATCCACTGTCACCCTACGTACAAATTTAATTTTTGTTTAACCGATGCTTTATAGTAGTTTAGTATGGTCCTTGGACTTTTTCCTGCAATAATTTGGTACAATACTTTAATTATTTTAGAAAAAAAGATAAAAGTTTGTTTAACAAGGCCACCAGAACACATCGATTATAAATGAGCGCTTATTGGAAGTCAGACGAATGGTTATATTGACACATGGTCTCAGTCGAAACCTGCTGTCACAGCTACATGGGCTACAGGGCAGTTCCACAGTAACTGATGCAACATTCAGAGAAAAATTAACCATCCTTATGCGGTTTCTTTATAAATTATAAGAATAAATTCCCACTGGCATTATGATTGAATTATATTGGCTGTACATATTTAACTTGTGCAAGAAGGAACTTGTCTTTGTTTGCAGTCTTCTGGTGATTTTTCTTATAATTACAGTAACTGACGTAACACAAAAATCCCTCAGTGGTAGACATGTCTATGAACATGTCATATCTCTCTGAATTCATGAGCCCAATATCATAGCTACTTATGTAGGGAAGGTCTCATAGTGTTGACATATGTTCTATACTAACTTTCATAATTATAGGATCCCATTCTAGACAAAACTATAATTCATTGAAACTGTTGGTAATACAGTAATGCTTTCGTATTACATGTATTTATTGCTTACAAAGGCTTGTCTAAAGACTGTTATTTGCTTGTAGAGATGGCAACCAGAAAAGACCTAGCTAACAATGATGCTGCGGATACAATCAATGAAATAGGAACAAATCCGTCACAGCAGAGGACGAGAATTGGTGGTATTGGTCTTGATGGCTACCCACGGCTCCCACCAATCAGAAAACCTGCAAACGCCAAGATAGATCCTTATGCGAAGAGTAAACTGAAGATCTTCCGACTTGCCAATCACAAACAGCAGCTGCTTATGAACATTCTGTAAGAATCTACTTGTCAATTATTAAATGACCTTTCACCTAGCTAGCTAGCAACCCTCATCAATTGCACTTAAATACTCTTAAGTCATGGAACAATTTAACTTATTTTATTCTTATATTATTATTTGAATTTTCTTAAAGATAAATATAGTTACTTGCTCATTTGCGATTCAAAAATTAATATTGACAAATTCTATTAAATAATATTTTTTATTTGTTATATATCATTATAATATATATATACAAGTTGGAGTCATGTCAAAATTAATAGAATATGATATAGTACTATTTAACTGTTAATATTTTTTTATTATTAATGCAAGATTTTGTTTTAAAGTATAGATTGTTTATTTTGGCAGACAAGATACTGCACTAAAAGCTATGGAAGAAACTAAAGACGAATGCGAACTGGCCCCTGACAAACCACTTGTTCCTGAGTTTCCTAAAGAGGTAAGTGTTGATATTGAGGACACTGTTTATCTCAAT
This sequence comes from Melanodrymia aurantiaca, assembly GCA_032355825.1. Classification (NCBI taxonomy): domain Eukaryota; kingdom Metazoa; phylum Mollusca; class Gastropoda; order Neomphalida; family Peltospiridae; genus Melanodrymia; species Melanodrymia aurantiaca. The sequence continues at coordinate 13,856 of JAULBR010087346.1, forward strand.
ACTGTACATTGTGTATATTTATAATATGAAAAATGCAAACTCACGCTTTGTATACATACAAGACTTAGAGGATTGCAGATCAAGACTGTCATAATTGAAATTATTATTATTTTATTTCATTTGTCAGGACACTATTCCGATTCCTCAAAGGTGATATGGGCGATCGCAATGCAATGCGTATCATAATAAGTAGGTCATGATATGATATGTATTGCAATATTTAGCTTTACATATTATCCAGCGATAAACCATTTCCTGTACAGATCAAAACTTTAACATATTTTTCCATATAATTATGTATATTGAAGTTCCAATCATATGAAAATTCATTAATACGGACAATTAAAAATCCCAACCATTGTGTCTGATTAACAAGATTCACTACATATTAGTGTTAGCTGATAATTTTTTTATAAAATTCAACATTTATATTATCGTTTGTGTCAACATTTAAGTATTTCTCTTTACAAAAAAATATATTTCTGTTGCCCATACAATATTATTATAACATTGACTGCTTTGAGTATGCCATTACTCTTTATAATGTCCCATGTTATCTGACCAGTTATGTAACAGCAAATGAATGACGAGGGAAACCTAATTATTAATTTATTAATATTGGATAATGCAGGGCAAGAAATTCATGACCAAAGAGGAAAAGATTGTGGTAAAAGCGATTAATTAAAATCACTTTATTAATATGGAAGCATGTAGTCAGTTCATTTGCAATTATTACCTACATGTAGTTGATTTATTATATGTGTAGCTTGTCACTCAAATTGTAATGTTGTTTGTCATCACAAGTCACTGCAAACTACATGTACAATTCACTACAATTTACTCTTATATATTACAAATATATATGTGTTCTTCTTTCACAATTGTTTGTTCTCCATGTTTGTGTAAGTTTAAAGCGAAGTGAATGTGCGTTGAATATTGTGTTATTTGTGTTATCTGAATTAACCACACAGATGATGAGTGAGGAGAAACAAGTCAGGGTGAGTTTTATCTTGTTATACGCCGCCGGACAACAGTTAACAGTTACTCTTCTCTCTAGTTCGCTCTTTACGTTATAGTTTGCTTTCGTTTCTTCAATTATAAACTGCATAATTATGTGGTTTTACTTTAGTGAAACCGTTATTTTCTATGTCAAAACTATTTAATGATCAAAATAAAAGTCTTGCCTAACCTTCCTTGTTCTTTCCTCAATTTTCAGAACCACACAATTATTTCACAGGAGGCTGCTTGATATGTGTCACTTTGTATTGAATTAATTAAGGATGATTTATGAGAATAGAAAGATGACCCTTTCAGAACAGTGGATGCAGCTTAATAGGGATCATTTTGGACTAAAGTAGATAATTTGGGAAAATAGAAAGGTGTACCATTGAAAAAGTGGCTCATTAATAAAGGTAGTTTGGATACTTCTATAAGTCTGGGTACAAATGAAAACAAATCCTTGTACGGGCATGTCTGATTCTGTTTATATGTATTATATACAGTTGATAGAGTAATACACAATTACACGTATTTATGTTAGATGATTGAGATTAATACAGAATAAATGGCTGCGTGACGCTGGTACAAGATGGAAATAATAATTATTGCGGCATTACCTTACTTTGTATACATGTACCCCGTGGGTTGAACTTTGAGTATAAATATTTGATTTTTAATCATGCCCATGCAGTTATTGATTGCAATTACCGATACCAATAAGTCATTTGGCCTGCAGACCTGTAACCTACATGTAGCTATGAGCTGAACAAACAAGAATGACTCAAATGTTGGATAAATGTATAGGAAACACGGTCACAATAATATATATTCAAATTACTAATTGGCTATTAAAATATAGCAAACAATTAAATATCTCATAATGTAAATGTTGTCCCCTCATTTAATTTTTTAGAACTTTTATTTTAAATTTAAATAAACATATTTTTGGATAACAAGCAATCATGGTGGTTGAACTCCAGTACAAAACCTGCTATAATGGCCACCCTATAGAACAACTACCTGTCTATACAGGTATTTTCAGATCTGTATGCGAATCCACATGTTCTAACTTGCTTATAAAGACCACTTGCTCATTGGGGTCACTTTGAATAAGTCCAACCAGTGGTGTTTGTAGAATTGTTTTACTTTGTATATACGTCTTAAAACACATTTTATGTCTTAAAACACGTTATGTCTCAAAACACACGTTATGTCTCAAAACACATGTTATGTCTTAAAACCCATGTAATGTCTTAAAACCCATGTAATGTCTTAAAACAAATTGAAACTACATGTGTATTAGAAAGCAGTTCAAAATATGCTTGTTAGTCATTCAAAAAAGTACTGAGTAGCTTAATTTAATAGCAAAGGTATTACAGTATGTAACTTAGCCACAGTATTATGTAACTGCTAATATAGTAGTAAAAGTATTCACAGCTGACTTTAGTAATTATGATGCGCACACCATGCTTGATCACTGACTGTAGAACCAAAGGTTCTTGGTAGCTCACTACATGTACATATAATAACGAAAGTATACTTGAATGTAGAACTACATATATAACAGTATTGAGTAGCTCTATAGTGATATTAAATATTTGAGATAGCTGACTATAGTTACTGTACACCGTAACACTAACAGTGATTGGTAGCTGACTATAATAGTAAAGGTAGACCTACTTAATAGTTGACTTTAGTTAAGGTATACTTGGTATCTGAATATATAGTGATAGATGTACTTGGTAGTTGACTAGTAGTAATTATGCTTGGTAGCTGACTTTAGTACTAAAGGTACAAGTTTAGTAATAGTAGCAGATTAGAGTAATAAAGATTCTTTGTAGCTATCTATATTACTAAAGGTACTTCATAGCTGGCTATAGTAGTAAAGGTACTTTAGTTTGTACTATAATAATAGTATTGGTAATAAAGTTACTTGGTAGCCGACTCCTGTTACTGCATATATATATATAGTGTTAAAAGTAACTGACGGTGGAGCTAAAGGTACTAGGATTGACTGATCTTTGAAAACGATTCCATTTCTTCGATCTAGATAAATGTGCATGCATTTAAATCTACAAGATGATAAAGCTAGGATGTACTAGTATGTATAATTGTTATGCAATGGATATGAAGTCGATATGGGTACTATCAAAGTAGTTAAACGATGCAAAAGCATCTAGTCAGCTATGAAAACTTGTATATACTGTTGGATTATCATGTTTTTCCTAAATACAAACTACTGGTATATATAATGCAACAATCTCTGTGGTTCAAAATAGTTCTAACAATATCAAAAATGAGGCCAAATAGGAAAAGTAAATATAAGTTTTGATTGTTTGTGATGGATTCATTATATTGACGTGCATACACTGGTGTGTTCATGATGACAATGTTTACATGCAACTGCAGTTGTTGCTGGATATTAAAATGATAAGTGGTCCACAATGTATCTGGGACACCATTCATTTCCATTGTTGTCTGTGTTTAGATTTCTACTTTCCTTTAGGATTACGGTATGTTTACGAGTCGATTTTATAACCAAACTATATTGTGCAATTTCACATAGCAATGTGAATGCTGGCCTCATATTTGATATTGAGTAACTTTTGCTTACGACATTCAATGCTTGAGCTGGTCTGTTGGCTCGACCTTCTTAAACAATCATAATTACTTGTAATACTGTTGTCTGGATGATTAATTCTGTTATTTATATCTGACCAGTTCTTGTACTGTCAATAATGTTTAAATGTTTAGGCCAAAAAAAAAATTTGTTTACGGTTTTCTTAACGATCCTATTTGTTCCTACCGTCCCTAGACATGTTGTTTTCACATAATAGAATACTAGAAACAATGAAAATGGATAATTGCAACCTACCGACCTATAAAACTATAAACAACTTTTTTTTAGGCCACAGCTAGTACTGTTATACCGTAGCAGTTCTATAGTCAATACTACATGTATATAGATAAATGTTATAATATGTCATACAGTTTTATAGTCAATACTGTGTATACATGTATATGTTTAATATTGTTATCATACTAGTTCTATATGCATATACTGTGGTCTGGATGCAACTAATTTTTCTTAAATTCTATATCTTATATACCCATTACTTTCCTTAGAAATAACACCATGGATGAAGAACGATACCATATGATGATATCCAACATAATTATGTTTTAGATTATTTTAAAAGAATCTGATTAGCTGCTGCATAATTATATTCCACACGATCTATAAAGCAGCAAACACTGCTTTTGTTCTATGTGATTTTAATGATGCTGTCCAATAATGTCAGTAAATCTCACATCTTGAATGTTATATTTAATGTTGTGTGATGTAGCATATTGTTTATTTGATATGATGTTCAAGTTATACTCACTGCCCATACTCACTATTTATCTGTGAATGTAATTTCTTTTGATGAAATTGTTTTTTCGTGGTTTTAAACGGGTCTACTAGACTTAAATGTCTGTTAGAGATCATTTATCTTATACATGGTTCATACACGCTTGAAAAGGCCCTAAATTTGAAGGGTTGCCCTAAAAAGTCCCTATTATGATGATCTAGCCCTAAAATGCCCTATATTTTATGGGCAAGTTCACAAAGGACCCTAAATTGCACCATATAAGCCCTGAAATCGATAGACATTTTTCTTTTTCCGTAGACTTTAAATAAATTGCCAAAAATACATCAATATCTAGTTTCATTTGTTGATCTCGAACGTTGATGTGTAAACAATACCAAAATGATATCAACGATTCATTCGTTAAACATCGTCAATGTTAAAGAAATGTTTTTTTTCACATGAAAATGTCCCTAAATTTTACTTACATTGGCCCTAAAAAGCCCCAAAATTTAGGAGTGAAATTTCTGTATGAACCATGTTATAGGTTCAGGGATTTAACCATGTATTCTGCAGTACCACACTTGTATAGCCCATTTACAAAAATGAATGGCACTGAAAATTCCCAAGTTCTCAGCTAAAAATTCACAATAATGGTGTACAAACATTTTTATTTATTTAATTTTGTTCCCAATTATGTCTAAAATTGTGATAATTTTCCTAATGCCATTGGACATGGGATCCAGGCCAAAAATCCTGCATAAATCCATGAACTTGTTACTTCCAAACATATTAATTAACTTTCATTCGTTAGATTAACGTTGGGTAACCTCTGGAGCATAATGTTTTCATACTGTCTGTGATTATTTTCAAACTTTTCACTTGTAATCACAATAAGAAAAAGTCATGCATGTATGATTTAATGTTATTTATGTTTGACATTATTTTCAAACTTTGTATTTCTGACAGAATAATGCATCTTTTCCACTGTATATTCTATTCTTTTGCATGTAAAGTCTCATCTGTCGAATTAAATCTTCATGACCATATATAATATGCTGTCAATGTTAATAATTTATGTTTAATTAACAATTTAATGATAATTTTTGCCATTGATCAGTGTGGCTCTGAAAATGATTGAAACATCTATATTAGTTGTATTATTTTTTATATAGCAGGCTTTTTTCTGCCTGTGTTAATATATACTTTTTTACAATGCTGAAATAAAAGTTCAACTAACCAAATTTAAAAAAGACATTAAATACATGTATTTAGTATTGCATGTAAATATTTGAAACAAAAATCAAGTTTTGTTGGCTTCGTTGCTTTGTTTTTCATAAGGCCAATAAAACAAATATTTGATTTTGTCATTGAAAATTTATATAATTATAAGATGATGCTACATTTTTCTTTCTTCCTTTTTCTTCTCTTACAATCACATTATATTAAAGCAATTTAGCTTAACTTCAAATTGAGACAAGAAATAAGAATGATTCACTTACCAGAATTTCTATTTTTGGACAAAAACAAAGAAACAAAATATGAAGTGATGCACACAGTCATGAGAATCTGAAATATTTCTTTGCTTGGCCTTACGTTATAATTTAATTTTTACTTTATTTTTATACAAACTATTATGCCAATTCGCTAATGTTTCAACATTTACTTTTTGCATTTTGTAAACAAATATAATAGTAATACTGTATTTTTAGAAAGAAGCCATTAATATGTTATTTTCACCTAATCTCTAGAATTTGACTGTGAAACAACAATTTATGTTTAAGCATCATATTATGTTACAGTAAATAGATGTATAATCAGGAATTACTTGTATATATAATTATTGAAGTGTATTATTTCTGAAACACAGGAAATATACATAACATATGTATGTATGAAAATATAGATCAATGATTATCGATTGGTAACGATATTATGACTGGCAATGTTGAAAAACAACATACAATTTGCCACCAAAATTGGTTAATTTACAGATAGCTGAAGTCAAAATTTCACTAATGTCTCATGAAGCCTATGTTTGCGCATAAGCCACTGTCACATGACATGGCTGCGTTCTGACAAACTGTACATTCTACATTGGTTGGATTTAAATTATTAAAGTTTATGTAAATTTTAAAAATAGAAGTCACTGAAACTGTTTACATTGTGTGTTTATAAATGACTACATTAAAGCAGGGAGCAGAACGTAGTCTACAGATAGAATGTCTGCCTGTGGCGGGATGGGTAGAGGGATCGATCTTCAACAGCGCAAAACATTTTATGGGCTATTTTACATTCCAGCCAGTGATACACGACTGGTTTATCAAATTCTGTGTTGTGTGCTATCCTGTCTATGGGATAGTGCACATAAAAGACACCTTGCTGGTTTTGGGTAAGATTAGCCCATGAAGCGGCGACAGACAGTGGGTTTACTCTGAGACCATGTGTCAATATAACCATGCGTCTGACATCCATGATCCAATAACCGCTGATTTATAATTCATATTAATTGATGTGTCAAATTTGGAAAGGTACGGTGGGTGGGAATCAAACTGTCCAAATCATCCAATTGTGACAGAATAATACCAAATGATATGAATAGATGAGAGGGGAACATTCGGAACTCTTGCCAATATTTATAACTTTCAACCAGAAGTGCACTAGCAGTCGGTTCTCCAGGTTTTAATTTTGTTAAACACACCTCAGTCACTTCTTCATTTGACATGCGCGGACAACTTTTATTTAGATTATGCTCGCCATGAACTTGCGCTGCATATGGCATCAATCTCAGTTTTAATAATTTAAGCAAATTATTATTTGAAATTCGAACATGAAAAGCCATGATTTTATAGAATGAAAATGATGACTGCCGACGAGATCGACGGGATGTCACTCTATTTTAGAGCCAATAAACAACCGGAAGTAACCAACAAACTGATTGGATCTAAAATACAAACCCCTGCTATTTGTGTTTTTTACTATTAGTTTGGGCATTATTAAAATTAATATCATTATACTATTACACCGGAAAAACCTTCACGGAACAATAGCGGAATACATTTAGCTCATCTTTTCTGAACACATGGTGTCATAACTGATATTATGACATTAGTGGGTGCAGACAATCTTGACTTTGTCCCTTCCACACTGCTCAGCCGCTGTTCAGAGATGCTTTTGGCCATGTTTACGTTTACGTTTAGATTTTCCCTTTCAAATAGTTATTTGTAGCCGATAATTAAAAGAAGGAATCTGAACGTCAAAACAATTGACATATAGAAGGCGAGTCGATGTGCATTACAAAGCCGAGTTGTACAGCCAAAGAAGTGATAATACAAGGTATTTGTAAAAGATAAGCATATAGATCAAAGTTTCGCATTGCATCAGTCATAATAGATATGAGTTACCAGTACCGACTTACTCCAAACCAAAGTGAGTGCTCTGCCAGGCTGAATGGATAGACGAAATTCCACTTAAACCGACCAGTGTCCACAATTGGGTTAGCAAAGTTCGTGGTATGTCCTGTCATGTCAGTGGGAAAGTGCATATAAAAGAATCTGAACATGCAGCGAATCTGCATGGGCGTCATTTTTTAAAGAAAAGTGGAGGGGGGATGTGTTATTTATGCTAAAAAGTTGAGGGGAGGGGGACCATTTCATGTTAGTCCCCCCAACTCCAAAATGTTGTGGGAGGGGGGGGGGGGGACATGTCCACCCCTGTCCACCACCAATTGATATTGATATCAAATTGTTTGCTTGAATGCTGTATTGCATTAGCAGTTTCATGTCTAATGTTGACAAACATATAACGTTATATGTAATATGATCATAAATGTATTTTAAACATTCTATTTTGCTAAAGATATAATTTATTTACATCAACATAAAAAAATCCCGAGCAAATGCCACATTTTTTGACGTTTTATGCGATAAATGTCGGCCACCTTGGAAAACGGCCACCATCTTGGACTTTTAGGTGGCTCGCGTACTTTTCTTTTTAAGGTGACCATCAAGGCACTATGTGGCAAGTTTCATGCTTGTATCATCAAATGCACAATTCCATACAAATATTACTGTTAGCCGCTCTACTATAGGTAGTTCAGGGTTTTAGGCATAAACTCTCGCCTGACACGTCAATTCTCACGAGATCAAATGGAAACATGGAGGAATAACAAAGTTTGACGTTTCTGGTTTTAGTTCATTAACATCTCCACGTCTTCCATGCAGTTTGTACAGTTACACTTTTGGTTCAGTCTGTACCATTCGGTATCATGGGGTCAAGACAAATTCCAGACGTTGTTCTATTCATTTGTGTGATTATTTTTTTGTCAACTATTATAACAACGACTGCCATGTCCGCTTCTGAAAAGAAAACGATAAAGTGAGAATTTTTAATATAGTTCTTATTGTTATTGTGACCATATATTTATCATTTAATTTAATTGGTAAAGACTTAAGGGGTATCTGTGGTTCGAATGCATCGCATCAGGGGCGGGTTTAATGGAGAGGTTATAAGTAATAAGGTCACTTGCGACTGCCTTAGCTATGACATGACATTACAATTAAGTAAATAACAACATTTGAGGACGATACAGCGGTCAATTTAAGTATCATGGCCCCAAAACGTCCCCGCTGTATTTTGTATCGATACACACGACTGGCAGCGCAATCGTTCGGACGACTTTACGCTATCATTGCGTTAAAGGAATGCTCAGGCAAGGCTTTTAGACCTCTACGCACGTTTAACAATAACATTTCAACATTATTGCCAAATAACAACTATAATAATTGCTTAATGATTATAATAGTAAAATACTGACCTATACGTT
>JAULBR010087347.1:0-12863 GCA_032355825.1 Melanodrymia aurantiaca
GATAGTACACGATGCGTACCAGTCAAATTGTTTGTATCGGTAGCAGAACGCCCGCGCTATTGAACGCAAGGCAGGTTTAGGGATTTTGGGGCTGTAAAACACAGAGTGAAACAAATAGGAAAGGAATACCTAACAAGCCGAGGAAAATAAATGTTTTATCTCTAAATTTTATTTTCAAATTGATGCCATAACAATTTTGCAAAAATCAGTGTCAATTTACATGAAATAGGAAATTTACAGTTAAAATTTTAATATATGCTTCAAAGAACAAAGCAACTTAATACAGTCGATATATATATGTAAGCAATATAAACTGCCTTTAATACATCAACACTTTAGCAGTTAGAAATAAATATGCCTAAGAAATTTTGATTATATATCGTCCAATAACCGCTGATTTATAATCGATGTGTTTCTAGTGGTGTTGTTAAATAAAACAAACTTTTCAAAATATGGAACTTTAACAACAGAATTGTTCAGATATTAAGCTTTAATGATTTTGAGGAAGCTGAAGTTTTCATGCAAGAAATTTGAGTCTACATTGAGAAAACATCTGTGCAAAATATGCATACTCTAAAGTTTCGGTAAAAAGTGTTGTACCTTGTTTGTTATAACACCACTGCCAATGCATTTTTCCTCAAAATTTTGCTCATAGTCAGTCAAGCCGTCTTTGTTAGTAGGCAACAAGTCCCTCAGATTTCCAAACATCCCTGCATTATAATTATCAGCTTCTTGGTTTGGTGGTTGGTTAACCAAATTCCTCCCGTCATGCTGTGACTGAGGACCAACTGAAAATCCACTGTCAACACAATCACCCAATCCATCCTCTTGCACTATTTCCGTTAGATTCTACAATAGATTTAAAAACAAATCTATAGATGAAATACAAATTATCAAAACAATTGCTCGCCTAAATGAAATTTCTAGAGAATGGTATTTCCTCATTTAATATTTTATTATTATTATTTTAAAACAAAAATGTAGATATTCATTATGGGTTACACCAATGTAGTACATGTTTTGATAATCACAAGTATAAATAAAAAAATGATATTAAAATTAAAATTAGAGAACTTGGTCATGTGATTTTGTAGACATTAGAGGCTTTTGCAGGAGATATCATTGACCTAATAATTTGTGATATCTCCTATGATACAACTAGCATATAACCCTATTTTTCATTGGTTAATTTTCGTGATAAATCGGATGATTGATGTCTGCTGAGAGGATTTAATCATGATATTTCAAGCAGTCGTTTGGCAGTTTTCGTCGTCGTTCTGCTGTCGCTTAGCCTCATATATCGTGTTTTCATTGGTGTCTCAATTCTGCGTCTATTTTGTATATTAATACATATAATTTGCTTACAATTGCTAACATAACATAACTTTAAAAAGTGTTTGCTGCCTTATATGGTGGATGTTCCTATTTGATTAAACTGTACATTTAAAAATATAAATCAGGTGTCTGACCTACTGTTATGTACCTTTATATTATCAAGAACGTACACAATTTGTAATCAATCCAGGCGAATTCTTCGAAATAATTCAATATGTAGAACTTTGAAACACAGCTGCACATAAGTAAACTCCTATAATATCCACACGTTTTACAACGGAAAATAACAACAAACGAAAACAATTGTTTTAGTATAGGGCCTATCCAGAATTACGACAAATCACGCATTGACCAAATTCACTTCATTGATAGTGAATGATGTCATGCGAAGACGAAAAAAAGATGACGTCATACCGTTACTACATTCGTTTTATTACAAGCGTTTGGATGTTGCTATGATAAGAAAGGAGAATAGAAAATTAAGTTTTTAATATTTTGAGGATTTCTGTAATAAAATTATTTATAGATAGTCCTCATAGTGTAGTATTAGAATTTATTACGCATACGTCAGAGATAGTGGAGTTTAATAACAATATCGTATTTCACATTGTGAGATATGATTTTCCTTGACAAAGCTAGTATATAAAAATCAATGCCATTGGACCACACTGCATTACGGAAGGATTGGGTTGACACAGGACGAGTTTAACGTCACAATTTGCAGCTTTGATTAACGCTATGTGACGTCACACTTCTACAGGAAATGAACATTGACGGAGTTTCTGCATGCTTCTTTCTATATATTTTTTACTTTAAACATGTATACATAATAAATTTCAATACCATTTTTATGAACTCCTCCATTAAAAATGGTATCTAACTCGCTTTCGCTCGCTAGACACCATTTTTAATTTACTCGTTCATAAAAATGGTATTAAGCTGAAAGTCGTTTAGTATTCTATATAGGGATAATATCACTGTGTTTCGTTGTTAACTATAACGATTTAGCAAAAAATTTATCAGCACTCGTTGATAAAAGTATAAAAATCCTCGCCAAGGCTCGGATTTTATACTTTTATCAACTTGTACTGATAAATTATGATATCACAAGGCACTTGGGGGATATCCTCTATATATTGATAATTTGCATCACACCTATAGACAACGGTTTAGCATTTCCATTTGATCACAAAACCGTCCTGAGGCTCGATGGGTCAAAGGATCGATTCTCAGGGGACTCATTTTGTATTCCAACTAGTGATCCTTGCCTGAGAATTTATTTAATTTAATTTTCTTGGTGAATTTGTGTACGATACATTTAAAGTTTAAATAGCTGGAGTGTTCAGTTTGAAACAAGAGTTATATCCCTTGATTAGTGATATCCAAACTTGCTTCTAACAATTACCCCCGCCTGTGTCTGTGTGTTCATAGGAAGCGTCACATCCAATCTGTCACTTTGGTGTTGATGGTGGAGATGAAATAAAAAGTGTACCTACTCATTAACTACTACAGTACAGTACAATACATGTTAGAGCAGTCATTTTGTCGTAGTGATGCATGTACATTGATGTGTTTTGCGTGATCTGTGCATCTTCATGTTGAGTGGCAACATGATGATGTATATAAGCACAATGTAGAGAAAGTACTGAATATATGGTTATTGAAAGCTACTCCAGTCTAAGCGATCGTGCATAAATCTCAATATGTTTCACAACCCGAACAAAGTTAGGATTGTGTTTGCCTCCCTCCCTCCCTCGCTGTCTAATCGTAACATAAAACATTGATCAACAGTGAACTGATGTTTTTACATGAAAAGCAATCCAATTTGGCTTAAACCACCCCTCCCCCCCCAACCCCACCTCCTCCTCTGTAGAACATTGTTTGTATTGTAAAAAACATTGACATTAATTTTATTCACGGTCCTTAAGTCACCGATACCTCAGCTTGTAAAGAGTTTTTGATATATTTACTGAAGTTTGTTATAATTGATGTTGTTACCGACTCGTCTCTTTACAGATCCCTACCATTGGGCGTGGCTGCCGCAAGCCAAAGTGCCGTTTTCGGCGGAAATCAAAGACCTCGTTTTGCCACAACTGTCTGATATGCATTTTGTCCAAGACCTCTGTGATGACCTGCATGAGCTGTTTGTGGTAATTATACAACACATGTTTTAAATTACTATTTACCAGCTATCTACATCTATCTTATTCAGGTCTTGTTAATTCTAATATGATTGTGAGTGAAAACAGCGAACATATACCAAATTCCTGGGCTTTAGACGAGCTCTTTCTTTGCTATACAGTCAATTTTATAACTCCCTCAAAGCAAAAAGTATTAATTTTATACGAGCAATCATGTTAGTAATGAGGAAATGAATATTATCGAAGATCTGCAAGTTCTGTTTCCTTTCTGTTCCCATTCAAGTTTTAGCACTTTCATTCAAACTGATTAGGCTTTCTTGATCAATGTCAACAAGAAATAATATACTGTATGATAAACTTGGCGAAAATCAGATCACAAACCTGATATTTGTTTTGACCATCTTATAAGTCGACTACCTTGGTCTTTAAATATGTTGTTAAGATGTTTTTTAGTTTAAGGAAAAGTAATTCATGTTGCAGATATTAACAAATGTACATTTTGGTTTGTAGACTGACAAAGGTTTTGATGGTCGTACGTTTGCAAAACAGATGTCTGTCGTACGAGGACAGGTGAGTTATTTCCCTTGGGCTCTTATAGGGACATAAACACATATATGCAGGATTATATCTTGGGAAGCTATGAATCTATAGTATGTTGAACTAAGGGATTGATACGTCTTGAGCAAGTTATATCAATAGCTTGTGGTATGTCTGAACTATTGTATCACATGTCCACAGTCAAGTAAATACAATATTGAAGTTGCCACTCGTGATAATGACTAAATTTCTAAAAGTATCACTTGACTTGCTAAGTGACTGTGAAGTTGTACAAAGTGACTGCAGCATTTCACTAGCATACAGTTCAGTATTGTTATTCAATATCTATGGGCATGTGTTGAAGATGTTAATTGATGTTAACTGTTCACACCTGACAACTTTGCTAATATAATGTATTCTACGTTGCAGATTCTGAATCTAACGCAAGCGTTGAAAGATGGCAAGTCACCGGTGCAGCTTGTTCAAATGCCGGTCGTGACTGTCGAGTGTAATAAGGGTGAACAGGGTCGCGTACGGACAGGAAGTGACACGTTCACGCAGAGTTTCGCACACAGAACTCCATTCTTCTCATGGTGTTAAACAAATAACGTGCTGCTTTAAACATCCATTCATTCTTTCTTTCTTGTGAAACAGAATTTTAAATATCACGACCAGCGTGTCATTGGGGGGGCACTGGCTCACCCAGTTATTTGTGGTATCCTTTATTGTGATGAACAGCGCCCTAAAACTTCCTAAAATGTTTTTAATTAAGATTAGGTCGTTAGAAAGGGCGAGATGTCGGGCGTTGTCTATTGCATTTCATCGTCTTGGCTAGAGCCGTCACATTTATAAAATTCACTAAACTTGTACACACAACTGATGACACGAAATGGTCCCGTTTAAACGATCTACTGTACAGTTTTGTGATGATGTCAAAGAAAAAGAGTTAAAATTCAAGATTCCATAGCTAACCCACCCTACCTACCCAGTTCCAGTCTTCAAGTGTTTTGGGTCAAACAGAAAGAGGGTGGGACATGCGCAGTGTGATTGGTTGTTGCAGTGGCTTCCCTTGGTGCCTCAGTCTATTAAGAAGTTTAGTGTATTTGAGCTTAAGCACGATATATGCGATAATGCTTCAGGCAAAGTATCCATAGAATAAAATTGTTACTCTTATACAATGATCTTGTTCTAAATCAAGTATTTTGTTCAAATTTTAAGCATATGGATCCATTGCTGTAAAAGATTTTGTCGTGTACTGTATACTACCAGTATGTTCACAATACACATGTAGAAGTTTACAACACTATTTTGAAATGTTAATGCAAGCAGGAACTATTTAAAATGTGTGACACTGTTGGCAGAAAAAATGTGGAGGTCGGGTTTTAGTCTGTGATATAGTTGGCAGAAAGATTAAAGGGAGGCCAGTATTTAACCAGTGAACCACAAATGGTCCATCAAAGGCTGTGGTGTGTGCTATCCTGTGTGAAGTAAAAGCAAGTGATGATAAATTATATCGCAATATGCGAGGGGGTATTCTTTATATCACTCATTTACTATCATCCTGTGTACTTAATAGGTATGAGAATTTATAAAAGAATGCAATCGAATCTTCGTGCTTGCAAAATATTAAATAATTTATATCCATGCTTAAATTTTTGTTTCCAAAGACTCTTAACCAATTCTTCCACTCCAACCCCTGCAACCCCCGCAACCCCTGCAACCCCCGCAACCCCCCGCACATTCAGGCACTATGTCATACAGTGTGTATATTCCTAAACTTAGTGATGTGCAATGTACATGTGATATCACCATGTTATATATTATAATTATCTCCCAATGAGTTCTGTAGCCCGTGTGAGAGAGTTGTCACTTGATGTATGCTGTGTACACGTATTGTAGGTACATGTTGGCCAGTGTTTTAGGTCTCACTATCAGCAATGTTTATTTTGACAGTCACACAACTATTTACTTATAGTTGTTAGCCCAGGGTTGGGTTTAATGGACAGGTTATAAGGTCACTTACGACTGCTTTACATGTAGCTATGACATGACACTACAATTGCGTAAATAATAATATTTGAGGACACTAGAGCGGTCACACCTGTCAATGTAAGTATCGTGGCCACAAAACGTCATAGCTATAACTTGTATCGATACACACGACTGTGGCAGGGCAATCGTTAGCGCTAAGTAACGTTCATTAAACCGGCCCCAGATCTATGTCATAAAGTAAATGTTTTATTTGTGTCAATCACCAAGATGTCTTTCAGAGTAACTAATATATCTTGGATACATGTATGTATAATACGAGATATATTGTACTTTTCTATTACAAAACTATGTTGCATCTAGTCATAGAGTATTGCCAGTTTGATTTCATGATGCTTTTAGCAGTTATTGCCTTTAATGACCAATTATTCACGCACATAAATCTGCTGCAGTTCATCTAATCTTAGTCAAAGATCATCCTAATCTTGTCTGTAATATGTGTGTGTATCTAACAGACAGATGTCTATGAACATTTCATTCTTTCTGAATCATATTCATTTATCCTTTCATTCATCCATTCTTTTCACTCTTGTTTAACCTGGTTTACACAGTTGCCATGGATTATTTCACTTCATCATGAGAATCATTATTCCTACCAGTTGTAGAGCGTGGTATCTCTCTAAATGGTTGGTGTCCACCTGGAGTGTGTGATGTTCAAAGTTCCATCCTCCTTATTAGACTAGTGGTCCATCGTAGATTAAAGGCTGTGATATGTTGTAAAAAATGCATATAAGAGATACCTTATTGCTAATACAATAGCATCCTATGATAATGGAGGGATCAGGGCATAGCTCAGTGGTATAGCATCCGTCTGCGTCTTCCTAGGTCGCAGGATCAATCCCCCTCAGAGGACCAATTGTTATTTCCCATTCCAACCAGTGATCCACGACTGGTCTATCAAAAGCTGTGGTGTGTGTTATTCTGTCTGTGGAAAAGGACATGTAGAAGCTCCCTTTCCGGTATTGGAAGAAGAGTAGCCTATATGGCGCCAGTGGGTTTCCTCTGTTATCAAGTGTCAATATAATCAATGTGTTCTAGTGGTGTCATTAAACAAACGTTTTTTTTTCACTTATGTTAATGTGGTGGCAGTGAACTTCTGAGACGATGTGTGCAGTACATGTGTTCATTGAACTCGCACACTTGTAAATAAAAATCATCCCTTTTTCTTTCATAAACTCTCACAGTTCAATTAACATTATTATCCTTCTGAAACATTTTCATTTAAGACCATTTGTTAAGTGTTGATAACTTCGAATAAAGTTATGCCATTATCGCGCCATATTGTTTCAGTCTAAATACTTGAATGGACTTGGCTCATGCTATGATTTGTCTCTGCATCTCTCCGATTGTCTGTAAATAATATGTGAACGTAGACTATAACGGAATAAATGTACACGTTGTATTCATGAGAAATCCACTTGGAAGTTTACTTCCTGGCTCCCATATAGCTGATACTACCGTATTCTCTTGATAATTTGAACTTCTTAAAAATATCTCTGTACGTTTCTATTTCTCAAAACTACTCCTTTTGGAAAATTATGGTAACATATTAATGTTGTATATTGTTTGCAAATATTCTTCTTGACCCTATGCCTTCACCATTCCTTACAGTGTGTGTTCATGTGTTCCGTAATGAGGATGTATGAAAATGTGGTTATGAACAATTGTATTGCGTATTTGAATTACCTTTAAAGTGGGATGGCCATAGTTCTCATAAGCTGATTGATAACTCTAAATTAATAGATAAAATAGAAATTGAAAAATTATTCAAAACAACATGCCGTGTGTTAGACTCAAGTTTTCCCAGAAACAGTTAAAAATAAATCACTAAAACAAGTAATGGTTAGTCCCAGTAAGAATACATGTGTTTAGTTTAACTCATAGAATGACGACCTAACATATCTTCCGTCGACTAGATTTCCATAATTTTGTACTACTGAAATAATTTTGTGCATATAATTATGTGGAAACATCAACAATGTAAGCTAGAAAATTGAGACCGGTCTGTTTGTGCATTACATAACTCATTGCTTCATATATAATATACAGTGTATGTGTGTGTGTATAAAGCATGTGGTTCTTAAACAAGTGAATGTATTTTAAGTGCTGTGTAGTATACGCAAGCATTTTGGTTGTTGATATTCAAATACATTCTATTATAACTAATAATTGTATATATGTAAACAAAAGTAAATCTCATGTATTGCTGAAAATATCTCTTTATTTTTTTTTTTTGCCAAACCCCTGAAATGATTGTGAAAGATAAATATGATATAATATATAAATATTTTATTCAACACCAGAAATAAAATGTCTTCCTATTAACAAGTTGTGGTGTCTTGTGTTTGTTTCTGACATCCAGCGGTCACCTAGAAGGCGTCATTACAAGACAATTAATGACCACCAACCGAAGAACATTAAAAGTAGCACGTTTTCTTGCTAAATGCAGGTGCACGTACATTTACAACGTATTAAATAAACAATAAGCTTCCACAGTACAAGCACGAATATACCAATAAGCTTCCACAGTACAAGCACGTGCATTTACAACTTATATTAAACGAATAATAAACTTCAACAGTACAAGCACGTGCATTTACAACATATTAAATAAACAATAAGCTTCCACAGTACAAGCACGTGCATTTACAACATTAAATAAACCATAATATTGCACAGTAAAAGCACGTGCATTAATAACGTATATTAAATAAAAAAATAAGCTTATTCGGTACAAGCACGTGCATTCACAACGTATATTAAACAAATAATAAACTTCAACAGTAAAAGCACGTGCATTTACAACATATTAAATAAACAAGCTTCCACAGTACAAGAACGTGCATTTACAACATTAAATAAACAATAATATTGCACCGTAAAAGCACGTGCATTAATAACGTATATAAAATAAAAAATAAGCTTATTCAGTAAAAGCACGTGCATTTACAACATATTAAATAAACAATAAGCTTCCACAGTACAAGAACGTGCATTTACAACATTAAATAAACAATAATATTGCACAGTACAAGCACGTGCATTAATAACGTATATTAAATAAAAAATACGCTTATTCAGTACAAGCACGTGCATTTACAACGTATATGAAATAAGTAATAAGCTACCACAGTAAAAGCACGTGCATTCACAACGTATATAAAATTAACAACCACACAAACATCATGCATTTACAACGTACAGATCAACATAAACATAAACTTACCATAACCATGAACATGTATGAAATATATCAATATAATATCTTTTGTCGGTACAAGCACGTGAATTACCAATGTTCAGCAAAATAACGATAAGCTTTCTAATTGAATGTACATTAATCTATAACATATCAAAATAACAATAAGCTATCTGTGTACAAGCACTATCTACGTGTATAAAAACTACACGTAATGTGACCAATATAGGCCTAACTGAATATCACTGGTGGCATGATGAAACGTGGTAATTCAAAATTAGAATATTCTACAGGGCAAATTTTAACATGATCGAACCACTTAAGTCAAACGTATTGAAAATATACTTGCTTGCTATAAATAACAAAAGGAACACATCCGTGGACACATTGCGTTGATTGATTGTAAATGTGATTATACTGTATAACTTCTGGAGAGAACCAATAACAATTATTTAAGCATTTATATAATTGTTATAATTATTGTTACAATTGCTTTATAATAAAACCATCCATGTCCATTAAGCAATCAATACGTATATATAAATGACTACATATATGTGTATAGTTCAATTAATTCACAGAATAAACTATCAATTAAAAATATTTATGAATTTCGGTCAACGGTAACAAAGACCCTATGATAAAATAAAACAATAGCAAACTGAGATACAAAGTTTTGTCATGATTGCTATTTCAACCAATGGAGTTAGAGTATACTTCAATGTACAATTTATCGTTATTCCATTATTTTGGCTGCCGAAGAACAAGATTTTAACATGACATTCTTATCTATTCTTATCAAAACTTGAAAGTAAAAAATCGAAATGAAATGTTTTGGACTTAGATGTTTGATGAGACCATCAACAAGATATTTATTCAATGTTCTTTAGAGGCTTCGTTTCTACCTCGTATCGACTGATGATGGATTGTTGCACTATTCTCTAGATCAGCCCCAGCCAGACCTGGACGGACGGACTTTCAACTCGCTACTCTTCAGTGGTACCCCCTTGCTTGACGTCCCTTTACGCACACATCTGGTTATCTGAGGACGCATCAGCTTTCTTATCACCGTATCACAATAACTAGGAGTTTCAAAAAAACAGTTGCTCGTTTCTTTGGGACCCAAAATGTTGTATCCAGGACGGGAGACCAATGATGGTCCGACATGGTTCCCTGAAACCCAATATCAAGTACAATGTACTAATTTGATAACAATTGTATTCTTCATGCGATGCAGTATGGCATAACCATTATAAGTTAATAACCACAACACTTCTGAATAATTATAATAATTATATTATAGACTATGCTACAATGTACGGAACATACAATGATGTTTTAATTGAATACCCTGTTTATAGACCTATTTGATAAACAAATATACCCAAAACAGCCTTATAAGCCTAATGTACAATACAAACAAGATACAATCTTCTTACAATTGATAACGTTTATAAGAGTATAATATGATTACCACTGTAGCAAACAAACAAACTGAAATGTGTATCAAAAATACAAATATTTAAGAAACAATATAATGAGGTTAGTTAGTTATAAGTTATTTACGTGCTTACATCCAGTTAAGATTCAAGACCGTCTGTCCACATATGGTTTAACGAAGGCCGTGGTATGTAGTGTCCTGTCTGTGAGAAAGTGCATATAAAACATCCCTCGCCATTCATCAAATAGGCCCTGAGTACAGCCTCGATACTGGGTCCAGGCCTTTGATGGCGGACCGTACTCATGGCGGGGGTGTCTAAACCTTCATTGGATACAGGTACCTAAAACCAATGTTTCTATCTATCTACCTGTTATTACGTTCACGTGACCTCTCATTTAATGACAACATATTGTAAGGACAACACTTCGCCAGCCTCATCCAGTTCACGTTACGTGTTTCCCCAGCTAGGGTCATCTGAGGTGAGGTCACCCGAGGTCAGCTGGTGTGCACAGGTGTGACCTCTCGCCTGCACGTCCAGCATACGACAGCTCCACACTGTGTCGAGCTAACAGAGGCTAACAACACACAGGCGGGGAGGTGTGAGCACGCCACAGGTGACAGACAGGCTGGAAACGGATACCTCTCAAACTGGCTATACCCTGCTCCGCCGTAACAAGGTGCGGGCGCTTTTAGACTACTGAGTTTTTTTTACGAGATATTTAAACCCGTCCAACTTTGGGTGTGTCTAGTTATAGAATAGAATTCTCAGATCAAAGTTTGTTTGTGTGTTTAACGACACCACTGGAACTCATTGATTACGAAACAGCGGTTATCGGATATCAAACGCACGGTTTAAGTATATCGACACTTGGTCACAGAGGAAACCCGCTGTTGCCATTATACATGTAGACTACTTTTCTTCGAATAACAGCAAGGGATATTTTATTTCCACTTTCCCACAAACATGACAGACCAGTGATGGATCACTGGTTGGAACGGGAAATAACATATCGAGATCCCCTGTGGAGGATAGATAATTCGACCAGCCGAGCCCCCACAGACAGGATAGCACACACCACGTTTTTTGATACACCAGTCCTAGATCACTGGTTGGAACGGGAAATACCACCAACGGGTCCCCTGTGGCGGATAGATCATTCGACCCACCGAGCCTCAGGCGGACATTCTTGCGTTGAGCTACACCCCGCTCCCAACCCATGTGTGGTACAGTTAAGGTATAGAAATGTTTCCGTATAAGGATGACGCAGTACAATGGGCGATCACGTACTCATATCGCACAAGCGATGCAACAAAAGACGTTACCTACGTTAGAGAATTTCCGCATAGCCTTTGATCGTACCGACACATCAGTTTGTTGTAGTGTATACGTTTACGGAATTTACTATTCAAGAAAAACCTTGTGTGCTATTGATAAAGAAAAACGTGGAAAACTGTGTTTACCTGTCGTGGACAAAACTCTGTTCTGCCCAATGCCATGACAGGTGTGCTTGAACATTTTTTTTTATTTAAGCACATCCAAAATGACCCAACTCAACCAACCCAAACTGTGTTTTTGAAATGGAATAATTTTCTATAAAATTAATGATAGTGTTAAACAAGGTTGTCTACTGTCGCCTTTACTTTTTGACTTATTTGTTATGGACTTTCTTCACCTCTGTAGAGTGTCTGGGTTAGTTCAGCGCAAGAGCGTCCGCCTGAGGTTCGATAGGTCGACGGATCGATCCTGGTCAAGGAACCCGTTGGGTTATGTCCCGTTCAAACCAGTGATCCACGACTCGTCCTTCAGAGTTCGTGGTGTGTGCTATCCTGTCTATGGGAACGCGCACATAAAATATCCCGTGCTATTATTCGAAGAAGAGTAGCTTATAAGGCGGCAGCGGGTTTCCTCTCTGACCATGCATCGATATAACCGTGGGATTGACATCCAATAGCCGGTGTTTAATAATGAATGTGTTCCATTGGTGTCGTTAAACAAACAAACTTTATCTTTTATCCTTGACCTCTAAAACGGACTTCTATTCCTATTACACCGTATTTTGATGGAGGACCGCACCGACATGATGTAAAGTAAAGTAAAGTTTGTTTTATTTAACGACGCAACTAGAAACACATCGATTATAAATCAGCGGTTATTGGACGT
>JAULBR010087358.1:0-12860 GCA_032355825.1 Melanodrymia aurantiaca
TCTGTCTGTCTGTCTGTCTGTCTGTCTGTCTGTCTGTCTGTCTGTCTGTCTGTCTGTCTGTCTGTCTGTCTGTCTCTGGACATCTCTCTCTCTCTCTCTCTCGCTCTCTCTGTCCGTCCGTCCGTCCGTCTTACCAAAAAACGCGCGTGAAAAGGGTGAAAGTAGGATACGCATTGCACCAGACATTACATATAATATACATGTATATCAAAGATTCGTCATATCGTAAAAATTGCCTTGAAAATTGAATGTCTAGCTATCATAAAAATGGAAGTTTTAACGAGTCCCAAACACGTTTTAAGCCAGGTGGACATGGCACTGCCTTAAAATGGACATACCGGTAATTCTAATAACAAGTTCAGTCTATCTCAGAAGTTGTAGACACCATTTGCTGGAACAGATGGAATGTTGCTCGACGTAAAGAAAAAAATAATATTGGGAAGTTGAAGTCATACTTTCGGTCGTGTAGAGCTGTATATAGACTAAGAGACCTATTTTATTTTGTGTCTTTACGCAAAGGTCAAGGTATAAAACATGTTCTACTTTCTCTTGTTTGATTTCTTCTTTTTCCAACTCTGGTGGGTAATTCAATGGAAGATGATCTGCTATCCTATTGTTTTGTATAGATTGTATAATTGAACTTCTTCAAAAAGCTGGGCGATTTTCTATTGTTTCCCAATTTAATCGTTTTCACTTACATCTGGACTGACAGTTATTAAGAATCCACGTGTCATTATTAACTTATTGGTCTCAAATACTTTCAAAATTCAATTCTGGTAAATTGACTAATTGTTTTCGTTTCTGACATCTGCTCTCAATTTAACTATGCTATAAACACATGCACTTAGTCATTATTTTAACAGTAACATCACACTTGAACAAAAACAGTGATCAATTAACACATAATACATTGTACTAATAAACAGTATTATATAATACGGATACGTCTAGTATTAAACAAAGGATTGTTTATCACACGTCACCCTATGTGATGTAGCCAGTGGCATATTTAGTGTAACCTTCAGTATGCATACAAACATACATGCCTACATACACAAATATACATGTACATACATACACAGGTATGTATACACATAGACCTACACACCCGCACGCACACACTCACACGCACGCACGCACACACACGCGCACATACATTAGGCCTACTTAATACTATATTAATATTATATTTAAAGTACGATTTCAACAATTTACTGTTACTGTTTTCTCACAATCATATACATGTATATACCCACCTCATTCTCGTACGTATTAAATAAAATTAAAAAATTAGCAAATTGGACGATTGTCCTGAGTTAATCCCGCATTCTCTTCGGTGGAACCATTGTACCGATTTTACATCCAAATTTGTATGGAGATAATAGCCTAATCACGACTAATTCCCACAGACGGAATAGCACATACCACAGCCTTTAATGTAGTATACCGTACCCCATGAACCACTTGTTAGTAGTTATTATAAGCCTACTGTTAATGTCCGGTATTCAAAATCCGGCAGCAACTAACTTGGAATATCATTGAAAATAGCATAATCGGCAACGTACGAAAATAGACGTCTGCATTTTATTTTCTTTGTTGCTGGGAGACGTTTTATTTCAGACAAAACGGGGAAAGTCTAGATGAAAATTATAAATACTTTTTCGTATAGACATGCATTGATGATGTAGTAGTATTATGATTCTATGATTACTTGGTTAGCAATTGAATTATGTGCATTAAAAAACACAATCAGGGCCAAAACTTTGTAAATAAATAGGTTTTAAAAATTAGTATAAGCTTTCACCCCTTGAATGATCGAACTTCAACCGGTTCCATTATTTCCGACGTCACTTCCTGGCCGCCATTTCTTGACCTTCATGGTGCATTCAATGGGTTCGATGACCACCATGGATAATCAAGAGGAAATATTGGATGCACTAAATGGTATTTATATATATTTTTTTAAATTATAGTTTGTTAATGTTTTTGTCTATTGTATTCTGTTCTAAAATATGTGTTTTTGTTTCAGATTTTGAGAAGAAACCAAGTCAAGAAATTCCGCCAGTGCTAGAACAATTTCTCCAGCGAATAGCAAAAACTGGCGAGACGCTGTGAGTGACACAGATGAACATTCTGTTTATATTTGCTTAATATTTACCAAAAAGTCACATTTAATACGAAATTTATTGCGTTATATTATATAATATGACATTGCCGTTTAAACAATGTATTCATTGTATGTTTACCCTAAATATTTATGACTTGGCTTCTGGCCAATTTTAGTGTAAACAAAAGATATTCAGTTTAGTGTGTCTGTACTGAACATATTATTGTGTTGTCAAGGTAAACAAAGCTACAAATTGTTAATTTAAAATTTATTATGTATACTAAAATAAATTAATCTTTAAGAATAATCAGTTAAAAGACTGATATTTCATAATTATTAACTTTTTTATTGTACAATTTGTTTTTTCAAATTACTTTTTTTATATATCACAAGTCCAGTTGCAAAATAAGATTTTTCGCAGCTCCTAGCTAGCAAACACAACTGTCAGGTATGTCATATGACTCCCATTCACTTGGAGTATCATCCAGCTTTTGAATTTGCTAACAAATTAGTGTTATAAATGAGTAAATCTGGTGATGTCAGAACTGATAAAGAAATAAGATGAAATGCTTGTTATTTTCAATGTAAGCATCAACTTTGTCCAAGTTTGAACTATAATATACAATCATAACAAGTAGATGTGTGACAGAATTATTTATCTTTGAACTTCACTACATGTATAATATTATACAGTTTCTTTACATTCATAACATCCGGTTTTACGCGTTCTGACATTAGATGACTTGGTGGCTCACCTATATCATTCCAGGTGTAATCAGATAATGGTCAACAGAATTTAGGTTATTTCCGGGTAGCACTTCACCTACTATGTTTTCTCTGCCAGCTGTACTACAGCAAAATAAATGTGGCTGACTGTTCTAAAATAGATAATCACAAAGTGACAATTTAAATCTAAAGATTTATTAAATTTCAGTGAATCATTTTGGTAATTCTCTTCTAAATTTAGAACTTTTCTGTGTTGTGTAGGGTGTGGAGGAGGGGTACTTTTAGCTTTTTGTGTCCATTGATTGGTAGTACTATGTGTATTTAAACAGCAATTGAAATTAGGAAATTTTGCGATGGCCCTTCAAATGTTGTTGTCACAAACTAATTTTCCACAGCATTGCAGGGCATTTCATGGTATTTGTCACATCCGTCACAATTGTTTTTTTCATCATTTTAACATTTTGGTTAGTTAAGACAAAACACTATGTTGTGAGATAATTTATCTGTTTGGAATTTCAATTTGCAGTACAAAAAAATTAATGAAATCTGATAATATTTGCATTTATTTACATAACAAAGAGAAACAACCGTGATGGACGTGACAAATACCAAGAAATGCTCAGGCTGCAACAACAATTTCAAACATAGAATTTAAACACCATTTTATTTTGAATGGTAACATTCAGAAAACTGCAGAGAAAAACCATGATTCGGTTGTGGTGTTCTGAGTGGAATTGCAACACAAATATAATAATTTGTTTATTAATGGCAATACACTACTGCTGCAAAGAAGGAAGGTGTTTATAAATTAATGACTGAGAGCAGATGACATTGGTATTGCTACAACAATGCTTCCTGCCTAATCTGTGCTATCCAGTCATATTATTACATACATGTGGTAGGCCATTATTATTTACGTTGAAAAAATCAAGGCTCGCACTGGACCAGATTTTGTTTTGACCAATTTTTAAAAAATGGGTAATTATTCACAAAGATGTTCCAAAGATGATATTAAATTGTACAAAATATTGTTAGCCAATTACCTTTTTTAACCAAATTAACTAATTTGGCTACCTACAGTGTGAGCCCTGAAATAAATGCTGTGAGCCATGCAATATATACATCCACATGTATTTATATTATAAATAATATTTTGTAGATTTCCATGGCCTAGGCTGAAACCATTGCTGGTGTCTAAGCTTGACGGGGTTATGAAACATTTTAACCAGGAAGTACCTGGTGATCATTTTCCAATGTGTCCTAATGCTGAGAATGTTGGATATGATGATATGCGAAGCAGAATTTTGTCATCCTTGGATGCCTTTCATGGGTAATATTTGTAGTGGTTAAATTCGGTTTTCTCGTTTATCTTTCGTTTACAAAATAAATATATTTTCATTTCATTCATCATTTGACTGAAACACCATTTAACATGGACGATGGTATATTTTTTTATCTAAGGGCTTTAGATAGTGCTCAGTAATATGGGCCAAGCCTATAAATCGGAAGTTGAGTGAGTGAACATTTAAATGTTTTTGGGTCTTTTTTAGACGTTTGTAACAGTAGCACAATATAGTAATGTTACTATTATTACTTCTATATCAACCCTTACATCCAAATTGTTATAATTGCAATACAATAACTATTTGTCACTATAAAAATTAAAAATTAAAACATGTTTCTTTATTGATGTAATTGCATCTCATAAGTTATTTCTATTTTATTTTTAATGCTGTGTATTATATTTTGTCTGATACTTAGCTTGTCTATATTGAACTGAATCCATTTATTTAAATCCAATATGTAACATGTACTATTTCGTAATGCAATTATTCAAGGTACCATTACTGATCATATTGATTGAAGGGTCATAAACATATTATTTAACCAAAAATATTTCCATTTTTAAAAAATAATTTTGAGCCTACTTATTTTGGGAATATTGTTTTAACATCATAAAATGTGTACAATCTAAGTAAAATGATAGTAACGTTATCTTTGTTGCGAACTATGTGTATCTTATTGCATTGCAGAGCACCATTTACCATCCAGCGTTTGTGTGAGCTCATCACCAACCCTAAGAGACATTACAACAGAAGTGACAAGTTTCTTCGCGGGATAGAAAAGGTATCTGATGGTTCTAACTTTGATGTAATTTTGTCTTCGTTGAGTCTTGTCATCTTTACTCAGTAATTGGCAGAAAATCTGAGTCCACAGCAACATGTGTTGATGGTATAATTTGAATCTTATACACAATTATAGCTGCATCACAGATGTGGGAGCATGTATCCGTGAGATCTGCAATTTGTTTTTAAAATTGTGATTAGCAGTTTTATTTACTGGATGGGGAATAAAAAAGCAACTACTGGAATTTGATTAGCACTTATATAAAATGAGTAATACTATTGCATCGCAATCACAAGATTTTGAATTGCTTTTTGCAATGCGAACTGGGTCATTTTGCAGCCTGTGCTTACATGTATATGTATTTATATGCACTTTTCCAACTGCAAGAGAGATTTCTGTGAATTTCATGTACTTCAGAACATATCTAAAAGTGACTATGCCACTTCGTGTATATTGAACACAAAAGCCTGTTATTATGCTTTTGACGCTTACAGTTTTAGTGTGCTGTTGCTTAGAGATGTGTAGTATCGGTACGCTAGTTTTAAAAAGTAAGATTGTTTACTGTGCATCGTACACACGTACAGTTCAATTGTTATAATGTTCTAGTTGGTAATAAATAACTAAATGTTAATTATTTTATCAGAAGTTTCAATTATTACACAAATCCTATGTTCTATACTATATAACACTTTATTTTGTTTTGTTTTCAGAATGTGCTTGTTGTTAGCACTGTGGATCCATTTGGGAGGTAGGTTTTAAATGGGTTTAGTCTAGAGATCAGAAGATAACTAATGTATGTTGTCCTCTTTAAAAGAAGGAAAATATTACAAATTGATCGAAAGATGCTTTCAAAATAATAACCACATGGGTGCATCCCAGTTCAGTTAAGAGACAAATTAATAACAATGTATAAGTATTTCTGAGTAATCCAAGGGAGATAAATAGGATTTAAAAAGCATTCATTACGTTGCAATTTGACATGTATTTTAAACACCATCACTAACTGATTTTGGTAGCAAACATTTCTGTTCTATTGCGCCTGCAGACAATAGGATTGACCTTATATGTGTTCGAATGCTGCATTTGCATATTTTGACACTGTATTTGTGCGATGACCATTATCTGTAACAGCAATTTTATGTAATATAATGACATTTCTGTTGATGTTTAGAATCCTATAATAGATGAATTCAATTATCTAAATTGTTGTGTGCTAACATAAAGTTTAGTTACATAGAACTTGCTTTTCTTCATTGTCACATGATCAAAATTTTCACACCAAAATGGTAATTATCCAATAATCATCAACTATTAGATTTGGAGCATAATATTATGATAATGTCAACACGTTCTACAGAGGATGCCAGCTACTTAGTTCAATAGGTTTGGGAATCAAATAAGCAATGGCTAACCATGACCAAAGATTAAATATTATTTGACAATCAATCGTAAAATGAGTTACCATATTATTATATGATTTGTGAAGATATTTTATTGACTGTTGTCCCTCTATATTCCATCATTATATTTAATTAATAGGTTTTTTCTGGGCGATTCCATGGTATTTCAATTTTTGTCACGATTGTTTCTCTTTGTTATAAATGCAAATATCAGATTTCAAATTTTTTTTACACTGCAAATTGAAATTCCTAACGGTTGAATTATCTAACAACATAGTGTTTTGTCTTAACTAACCAAAATGATAAAAAAAAAATTCGTTACGGACGGAACAAACACCATGGAATCGCTTTTCACTGTATTCCAACCTTCAGTTTAATTCATATCTCAAATAGTGTACTAAACAAAAACGTATTTTTTTCTTCAGAAAAATAGTTTCCGAATCGAGGAATCTGGTGAATGGATTGGACACAAATGGTCAGATGGACGGTGTCGCTGGTACCAATCTCTCGCCTCTCTGGGTCACTAAAAGTTCTGTTGGTGTTTGGCCGTTCCACGCTGGTGGTGACCACAACAGCACAGTGGTTGGTCCGTTAGGCTCTGACACGGTCACGGACAAAGATGCCAATCTGCATCATCACGAGTCTATGGAATCTGAAGTGTCTACCATACAAGACAATAACGAAGTCTTCTCACAAACTGAAGACATGACCAACTCACCAGCACTTCATCCTGTCCAAGAAGCTGTGGTGGAGACTTCGGTTACTTTACCCAACTCGGTCGACGGTCATCCAGTCGAAGGTCATCCAGTCGAAGAGATAACTTCGGAATCTGTGGAAATCCATTCAGTTGTAGTTGAAAATTGTGCTATACCAGAGTCGCTATCAAATTTTTCGCCCACTAATGTCGTAACATCGAATGTGGAAAAGGATAGTTTTGTTACTGAAGTGACATCTGATGTAAGTTTGACGGTAACATCAGAGGGTGTACCGGGCGAAAGTGAGCCCCCATTAACACCCAGTAATGTAGTGCAGGAATGTGTGCTAAGTTCGCCGGCAATCGACAGTGCCACCACTTCTGAAGTGATTGTGGATTCTGCAATAAATAAGCTGTGTTCCGAACATGTGTACGTGGATCATATATCTCACGTGAATGGGAGTAACAATCAGCATCAAACAGCTTCGGAAACGAGCAGTACAAACATTGACTGCGTCAGCAATTCCGATTTGCCGGAAGTAGCTTCCCATGATAGAGTTGGTGAAATACCGGTGGATTCGTGTAACAATGTTGTGAGCTCTTCGGAAAGTGTGGTCGCTAATCCGGAAGAATCGACTGTGATCCAGCCCTCCAGTTCAACCGGCCTGCCAACAGATGAATCGGAAGATTCCGATGTGTTTTATGAGACTTCACAGGAATTGGTCGATAAAGGCTCAGTACCTGGAAATGGTAATGCATATATACAACCACATTAAAATATGTAGGGGAAGTTGTGCAGATGTTTCCCCAGAGCAATAAGGTGTCGGGGCTCTCTAATCCTTAACTAAGCGCTTTGATTTATTTCAAGGGTATTGTAAGCATTTTGATTTATTATAATGGCTTTGTAAGGGCCTGAAATTCAGTTGTCTGTCATTGTACAATGTATAAATTACTATAATGCATAATCTATCAAATTTGTACTGAATGGATTTTACATAAAATTATATTTGCTGAATTTTGAAAATGTAAGCGCCTTAAAAAAATCTAGGCAAAGGCCGGGTTGTGGACTTGTAGAACTCATCATTCTGAAATTAGGACATGCAAATTTAATTCTGTTTCTAGTCCACTCCAATTTAAAAATGGATACAAGCATACTACAAACACATCACTGAGTCAATTTTCAATGCAAATAATTTAGGTTAATCAATGATTTTAAATACAGTAACTAAAATAAAACAGAAATGTGATTCAACTTTACAATAATTTGTACACCATCATAATACATGACAAATTACTGACATAATTTCGCTGTCCCTGGAACCTGTTTGATCTTTTTAGGTACTTTTATTTATTTAAAAACAAAATTGTATGAAAATCTATTAAATTTTGTGATTTTAACATAATCGTGGACATCTGATTATTTTTTATTCAGATTCTGAAGATGTTCGCTCCACCTGTAACAATGAAACCACTCGCAGTACTTTGCTGGAAGAAGTTACGCAGTCGTGTACTAAG
Organism: Melanodrymia aurantiaca; assembly: GCA_032355825.1. Classification (NCBI taxonomy): domain Eukaryota; kingdom Metazoa; phylum Mollusca; class Gastropoda; order Neomphalida; family Peltospiridae; genus Melanodrymia; species Melanodrymia aurantiaca. Next base: position 8,570 of record JAULBR010087358.1, read on the forward strand.
AATGAAACATCCCGTCTGTCAAGTACCAAACTAGATAGTACATCGACACCTGATTCTTCCTCTGCAGACAATACAACTGACAAGCCTAGTACTGGCGATTGCAAAGGAATTGTAGAAACAGATAAGCCGGACTCCGTTTATTCTGAAATTGTTATAGGAATTGACAAATCAAACTCTGGTGATTGTGAAGGAATGGTAAACACTGATCATCCCGACACGAATTATTGTGAAAATATGTTACAAACAAACTTGCCTGACTCTGGTGAAGGAGTGGCAGATATTCATAAGACTGACGTAGTTGAATGTCAAGAAATGGTAGTTGTTGACAAAACTGAGTCGGGTGATTGTGAAGGAACAGCAGATAGTAACAAGACTGAGTCAGGCAGTTGTGAAGGAACGTCAGGTGTTAAAAATACTGAGTCAGGTGGTTGTGAAGGAGTAGCAGTAATTAACAGGCCGGACACCAGTATCTGTGACAGCAATGTTCTACCATCTTCCTGTACGTCGGTTCAAGACGCGAGTGTGGATTGTACGTCTATTGTGCCAGAGGTGTCGCATTCTCAAGACGTCACTGAATTAGTAACACCTGCTACGACTCCAGATCTACAGCAACCCACAGTAGCTCCCGCGACAGAGATCATTTCGGTTGAAACCACAATAGAAACTGAAATATCAGTTTCTCCTAACAAAAAGGCCAAGATGGAATTTGTCAGTGATGATTCTTCTACAGGTTCGGTTGAACCAATGGAACAGGACTGAATATAAAGCGATTTGTGATTGGCAACTAATTTGTATAAATTAAATTGTACAGAAAACTTCAGTGCTACAAGATTGAATGATATATATTTAAACTCAGGTTAAAACCATTGATTTGCCATTATTGTAATCTCAACGGTGGTGAAATATTGAGAAATTTTATTACGAGTTGCATGCATTTTTTTAAGTTCGTTACTTCATTGTCATACTTTCATTTCGTGGTCAGTACAAAGAGTGGCTTACCGGTCTGTATTGACATTGATTTGCATCCTTTTTATATTGTTCGTTTGTCACGTGGGTATTGCCAAGATGGGATATACATATATCTAGAAGTTCAATGATCTTGTTAACACATGTTAATCCTATTATGATGGAGAGAGTTGTGTGTGGATTCCAGGCGTAATATTTTCTTACAGTAATTTACAAATATGTCTTCCACAAATAGCTTTTCCCAATTAGAAAATAATTTTATACTACATTGTCAAAATATATTATATTATATAAAGTATGGTATCTGAATGAGATGAGCACCAACGTCAATTTATACATGTTGGCTGTAGTTTCGTTAGTGGAAGTACACTTCTGTAACTTCAGCGAAGAGAACTTTCAAAGAAGTTATATCCTTTTGTTGTACTCGGTTTCCACTAGGTTATTTTACTATAAATCAGTCTGAAATCAACTCGTTCACTTTTAAAGCTTCAAACTTCATAGAAGGCTGTTAACTGTCCGTCCTGAGACGGATTTCCGTCGTGAGAGAAATTGTGGGTTTTTTTTGTGTGTTGAATAAATGGAAAATCGCTCGGCCGTTTTTTGGTCACATTTTTTCACTTTTGTTAACAAGCCATGTTCATATGTTCCCATAGCTTCACTGAACTAGGTTTAGCTAAGTTAACTGATGTGTGACGGTATTATGATGGATCCGATCGGTGCCATCGTAATTTATACCACTGTCCGAGTGTCACCAAGGGCTTCTACCGTCTTAATGAGTAAAACTATATTGAAGTAAATTACTAAATAATCAAACGAACCAGTCAAAAATGAAATTAGACTTTAGAAAATGTGTTCTTTATTTTAAGTTTTTCTTCTACTTCTGTGTTTCCAAATGTTTTAAGATTTTAATCTTGACAAAATTTATCGAAGACAAAATAACTTGTTTATTATTTAGTAAAAAAGTCTTAATATTAGTCTTACTGTTCATGCAATAATCAGCCAAATAACGGCTGCATTGGGAAACCTGCCAAGTGGTTGTGCTTAAGTAATGTTGGGCATAGATACATGTATTGACAAATGGGTGTACTTACCCTATCTGCCGTCAACTGTTTTTGTTTTAAAGATATGATCCAGGGCTCACCCTGTAGGTAGCCAAATTAGCCAATGGCTAATTTTCTTAAAGTTTGGCTAAATATTTTGGTAATTGGCTAAAAATATTTTGCATAGATTGACCCCTTTTTCAAAATTTTCCTGTAAATTACCCAAATTTTTGGAAAAATGGCTAAAAGAAAATCTTGTCCGGTGTGAGCCCTGATGATCCTGAGTTTGAGCTAATATAACATTTTATAATTAATAAAATTGAAATGCCCATACATTTTCTTGTTTAGAGTTTTGATATCTGTATATACAATGTGTTTCTGGTCATCCAAATGGTTTACGTACGTTTGCTTAAAATAATTTCTATGAATACAAATTCACAACAATTCATCTTACTGCGATAATCTGCTTAGAATAATTTATCATCTAGTCGGTATGTTTGCTATTCTGTATTTAGAATTTTCTCTAATGGAGTAATAATGCTTGTAATGAACTTGAATTGCCTGTTGATAAATACTGTTTAGAATAACTTTTAATATGGGAAACCCTGGGAACTTCAATAATAGTTCATTGAGACTCAAAGTCAGGAGTGTACCTTTAAATGTAATGTGATGGATATCTTTGTGATAATATTAATCTCATATGATGAATGTTTATAATGTCGTTACTTGTATATGTTCCTTCCTCTTCACAGAAATCCTGGATACACTGTATGAGTGGCCGATCAATGGATGTCACAGCTTAAGTTATCGCCCTCTAATTTAAACTTGAATGATTCAAGCTGGTGGTGAAAATTAGGCTAAATTAAACTATTAATGTCTGATGTAGCTTGTCAACTATTAGAATAATTTGATTCAATTACATGTATTATTATATATTTGTTTAACGACACCCCATCCTGAAAAAAAGACCGGCTATTGGGTGTCAATATATGGTGTATTTGATTCAAAGCAATGCAGTTATTTTAAAGCAATAAAAATGATGTTCTAAGCAAGATAATCCAACCAATTTGTCAAGTGTAAAATGTCTGAATGATCACGGCCATCATTTATGGTGAGCACTGTTGATATTTTATTGTGAGTTGTAATGTTACTCGAGTGTCTGCAAAATGTCCAGATTGTATTAAGTAATATTAATACCGCTATTTTTAACATGTAATAATTATATACAAATTTGACTTCTACTCTGTTACTATGCCTACAATGTAGGTTCACTCATTTTGTTTTTGTGCTGGCATATTTTAAACAATTTATACTAATTTTCCGATAGCCATGGCCAGACTATACAAGCCGATCTCAGTCTTACATCCCAGATCAGTATTACAGTACTGTACAGGTCTTAGTCCTATTCAAATTGTTTATGCAGTTCTTGTGGTTTTCAACAAACTATTACACTAAGTTATACGTTACACCTTTATTACCCAATGAAGGCATGTGAGTCAGGAGTTCGGTGGGGGAAGCTGTTACCTTTAGGACATCTAGTTTCAGGGGGAAAAGGGATTTTTAATTACTTTTTGTAGTGTAAAAACTTTTTCTTTTATTAAAAATTATTTTTGTGGTCAAACACTTGAATGTTTAAAACAAACTCCATCACCCCTTGCCCCCAGTAAATTTCGATCCCATATGCCTGTGATTGCAACAGCTGATGTATGTAATCCCACTTGAAAAATACTGACAGTGTGCATGTTTCAAGTCTGTCACATTGGTTCATTATCATCATCATCGTTATCAGTGATTGTATAATACAAAATAAAATACTTGACATTATTTTGTCTTTTAGTTGTAAATACATGTATTTCTGAATGTTTTACAACTTTTGTCATTGATTTATTTATGTTTATTGTGTTCTGATACAGTGCCACTTCCTACAATGTATATGTTATTATTACTACATTTAATACACTCAATCAGTTCCCACAGTTACACGTTTTTTACAGTATTTTATCGACATTTTCTGGTAGTGGCTACGACGCCACTAGAAACACATTGATTATAAATCAGCGGTTATTGGATGTCAGACGCATGGTTATATTGGCACATGGTCACAGAGGAAACCCGCTGCCGCCATATAGGCTACTGTTCCACAAATGACAGCAAGGGATGTTTTATCCTACAGACAGGATAGGACACAACACGGAATTTGATAAACCAGTGCTGTGGAGGATCGATCTCTCGACCCATCCCGCTACATGCGAACATTCTACCTCTGAGCTATGTTCCGCTCCCCG
>JAULBR010087369.1:0-12858 GCA_032355825.1 Melanodrymia aurantiaca
TTCACTGCAGACGACGATACCAAACCGGAAACGGAAGCCATGTGCAACTTTCATTTTATTAAAGAGAATTAAAAAACTGAACATTCTTTTCATTTATATCTAGATATTCTTTATTTTGTTGAAGGTAAACAGAGGGCAATGCTCTCTCTGTCTCTTTCAACAAAAACAAACTGGTTCACATAGCACCTTGGGTAGGGGGGAGGGGTCTGCAGAGAGACTAAATGATTTAGTCTCTTTTGGCTTCATATACTTTTGCTACGGTCCCTAAACAGACAAACAAACAAACACACACACACCATAATGTATAACTTCCGGCTTTTAAGTGTTTAACAAAACTGATTCATCATAGACCATACTAATTATTGTGAACAATACGTGGGACCGTCGCGATCAGCTTAATTACAAATGAATTACTTCGCCACCTGCTTGAGCACTGTATTTACTGCAGTGTTAAACAATCACTTGTCACAATCAAATATAATTTCCATGCTTGTCACAAAAATACCCAACATACGTAGTTCATTTTATGTAATAGTATACATTACTACAACATGTACATGCAGACAAACGCGAAGATATCATATACACATTACATGCTTACATGCGAGGACACGTAGACCCCAATATTGAAATCGAAACGAAACCCAACATCCAAATGTGTATTTCTGTAGAAGGCAGAGTTAAAGAGACCACGACAGTTGACATTATATGATATATAGACAAAGCCGTGATCATACCAGACGTTCACAATCCTGTCCCAGTGGTGGCACCCGTCGTAAGCACAACCATTATTTTGTCTGGTATTTTTATCAAAACGATGAAAACATAGAATAGGTACTTGCTGTAAGCGTGGTGAAAATATTACACTCCGGACGGACATACACTTGATGTGTTACTGGGATTAGTCCAAAAAGCTCTAAAAAGGACGTCAAGATTGATTTTCTCGTATTTTATTATTAATGATTGTTGTTAGTAAGATTTACTTCTTGTCCACATAAGTGTTTTTTCATTTATATATCCTGTGTCGGTGTAAACTCTGCTGGTGGGTTTACGAGTCTCTGAGTGCATGCACCGCAAGCCCAGTTGCAATTGAAAACTTGCCGAGAATAATTTACATGTATTCATGAGTACTATTACATTGACTTGGAATCGAGTGCTTCACATTACTTATCATGAACACGGTTCATTTGACGTTCTTTGTAAGATCGACTAGATTCGCCGAGCAGGTATATGGTGTTGAAGTGTCAAGTGCCATGCGAGTCGGCGCAGTAAGTTCGAATCCCGCCTGTGCAAGTGTTTATTAAATGATAAAATTGTCTAAAATACGCTTCATAATGTAGCTCGACATACATACATGTATATACCGATCAGTGTTCTCTCAAATTACCGTCACGTTCTCCCATACATGACTCACTAACCGTTAGAGAATACGTTAGTTTAAAACCGTTAAGCAAACATTAAACAATATCATGCAATAACAAGCCACAGCGCGATTGATTTGTCACGCACAGTTTAACACATTAACGCTTTGTATTCCACGACAAACACGGCCACCGATACTTCAAATATGTTTAGTATTATTTTACATTGTTAAGCATATTGTAATTATACTGTGCTTGTTTTAGAGACATAAAACATAACTTGTTGTGTGACTTATGGTCCCTGGATACCGCAACACGTCCTGCGTCGTCTGCGATTTCAGTGTTACATTAAATGATTAACATTCACCACGGGTACCTACCTCTCTTTTCATTTGGGAATTTGAATATTTATTTGTTCACGCATCGTCAATGCAACTTTATCCGTTAGTTAAACTAAATGTGTTTTTGGTGACAGGGGGATTACGGTTAAGCTGAAGACAGTTTATTGTGTGTGGTTAACAGGCAGACAATGTACTGCGACTGCCATAGAGCATCGCGCAGATAAGAAACCAGTCGTGGTGTTTAGTTGAATGACATGTTGTTTCAGTAATCTTATCTGTTGTCAAGAGGACGTTCAGTATATTAGTTCACAGACAACTAACCTGGAATATTCTTTCATTTATTCTCTAATTTTAATATCGCTTTATGTGTTTGTATACCATGCCATAGACTGAACCTTTCAGAGAGACATTAGGAGAATGGGATCTGAAGAAAGAGTTGCGAGAGGGCATCATCAACATCTGTCCAGACAGAAGACGGAGCTGCTGCCCGCTAGTAGTGTTAGATTTAAAACACGACAACCTTCTTTCATCAGGAGTTTTACGGTAAGTTAGCTCAAATGTATTTCATGACTGCCATTTTTGCTCAAATGTGTATTTTCGTAAAACTAGTAGTATTTTGGTTTTGTTTTTACATATAAATGTAAACCTTGGGGGTCAAAACATGCAATGCGTGCACATAATTTACGATTATGATCTAACCTGTTTCTTTTTTGGGTGATGAACGGAAACGAAGAGAAATTTCTAAATCTAATTAGTAGTTTTCATGTAGTATACGATTCCATTAAGATCTGTATGTCGGTCAGTCCGTCGGTAAGTTCGTTCATCCGTCGGTCCATCAGTCGGTTTTCCCTGACTGTTATATAATTGTCCAAGGTTGATATATCTGTGTGCTACCACCTAGCTTCTTAGACCTGCCGTGCTAGTAAATATATGTTCACGTCCCGGTAATAGTGCCATTGGTAGTAGTAGTAGCAGCAGCAGCAGCAGCAGCAGCAGCCAGCAGTAGCCCGAGAAAACTTACTGACAAGGGCCTAGATGGACATTTTGCTCGCTGGACGACCCTTTTACAGCCAAATGTCCTTGTATTGTAGACATTTGTCATTTAGAGTTTCTCGGGACTACAGCAGCAGGAGTAGCAGCAGCAGCAGCAGGAGCAGCAGCAGGAGCAGCAGCAGCAGCAGCAGCAAGAGTAGCAGTAGTAGTAGTAGTAGTAGTAGTAGTAGTAGTAGTAGTAGTAGTAGTAGTAGTAGAAGAAGTAATAGTGGTATTGGAAAAACGTAGTATGCCTATTAATAATAATAGAAACGACAACCTAATGCTGAAGGAAGTAACGAGGCTAGGTCCAGACAAGAGTTGGGACAGTAAGGTATGGAAGTTACTAAGCATCCGGAGAGATTGGCACAGACATGACGACGTGCATGTGGAGCTAGTCGGAAAGAATTTAGCAGAAGAGCTTCGCTTTCAGACGAGGGAAAGTAAAAACGAAAGGCAATAAATAGGCGGCACGTTCGGAATTCCGCCTAGTAACATGGCCATGACATACATTAAACAATACAAATAACATTACTTTGAGTTGGAGTCCCCACTCTAAATGCGATCCTTAAGTCTGCACTCTTGAGTTTTATAATCTCGTGCATATTTTGATAAACAAATAAATAATCTTACTGGCGTGTTAGTTATAACTTATGTACGTGCTTGCCAACTGAGGTTCAAGCACGTCTGCGCTAGTCACGCAGTCCAGCTTCCACAATTGCCTGCCCAAGACAGACGTTAGTGTTATAATGAGAGAAGAAACTCGTTGCTTATTACTGAACAACAAGGGAGGGGTTTTGTTATGGACTCCCGTAAATATAGTGTGTCATACGAATTATATATTTCCCACATCATACGATGTCATTTATATATCACGTGCTCTGGTAACATTCTAGTTGAATCTTTATCTGCACATCTGCATGCATACAGCATATTAATGTGCAATGCAGTCGTTTACAACACTCAACGGGTAAACATTCGCACCTAAAGAAATGACATCAATAGCTACTTGAAGGTTCAGCATCAAGTGGGTCTTACGGAATGGAATTACATGTATTTGTCCGCCAGAGTGTGCCGTATGCGAGTGTCATGTAGGAGACAAAACACACAGACCTCACACTGTATACCATACCTGCTTCCAGTGTTTGTATTATCCAGTTTACACTGTCATGTGGATATTCTCCTATTCAAATAGAACAGTTGGAAGAACTACCTTCTACTGATTCTATTCATACCGTATACCGTATTTTACAATGAGAGCATGTTTTTAATCAGGGGAGGATATTATTCCAAACACTTCAGGTGTGGGGGAGAAAGGGGGGGGGGGAGGGTTAGTGTTGTATAACTCTCCTATTATTAACGCTCTGGTGTGCTTTATTGTGACAGTCGTCATAAGTGTGAAACCAGTTGTTATGTCTCGATCAGTCACCCAGTATCCCACCATAGCGACGAGCTCGAAAAACAATCTTATGTGAACCAATCAAGGTAATATAAGAATTGATATATCTTCCAGAGATATCGTATGAGATATCACAAATTATAATGCCGAACTTTCTACATGTAATTTATAACCAATAAATTGATTAAAGTATCGGTATATTTTGTGATTGACGGTATACAACACGCCGTGTGTACACACATAATGATGTCGTCTAGACACGATTGTAGCACATCTAATCATAGCAAGCGCTCCTAGCAAGATACAGGATACAGGAATGTGCTACACATAGGACGTAGGCCTACTGTCAGTACACGGTGAGAAACGGCATCTTACATATTCCGCAAATTAAAGCACTGTAACGTATTCCGCAAATTAAATCACTGTAACGTATTCCGCAAATTAAATCACTAACGTATTCCGCAAATAGAATCAATATAACGTATTCCGCAAATTAAATGACTGTAACGTATTCCGTAAGTTAAATCACTGTAACGTATTCCGCAAATTAAATCACTGTAACGTATTCCGTAAGTTAAATCACTGTAGCGTATTCCGCAAATTAAATCACTGACGAAATAAACAATATATATATTCTGCAAATTAAATCACTGTAACGTATTCTGCAAATTAAATCACTGCAACGTTATTATAGACACACGTTTCTCCAAACACGTCTTCCCCAAATACCTGCTAATCCGGTTAATCCTGTTAATATCTGTTGTTTAGTCAATCTATTCGCTTCACGTTATCGTCGTATGTCTTTTTGTTAACGGGGACATGGCACGGAATGTCGATATGCTTGTAGTGCATGGAATTGTAATCCGTCTTCGATATGACCAAAATCATGACAAGCTAAAGATTACTATCGTGAAATTGTTCTAGGCAAGCAATGACCCTCATTAAATTCATTACAAAGAACGTGTCAACATTGTTATATTTTCAATTGTGAATCTTTTCCAATCGATTTGAAGTTAAAAATACATGTTTTTTAAAAAGTAAGACGAGCGATCTACAACACTCACCTCTTTGTGACGACATAGGCTACTCTTGTTCCAATAGTTAGTTAGTTTTGACTTATTTACGTGCTTATATACAATTAAGGTTCAAGCACGTCTGTCATGGTTACGCATTCCAGCTGACTCGACTGCCTGTCCAGGACAGAAGCTATGAGAAAGGAAACCCGCTACTCCAAATTTATGTGGCCAGGGATCTTTCATATGGACTTTCCCACAGACAGGTTAGCACATACCACGGCCTTTGTTAAACCAGTTGTGGACACTGGTCGGTATAAGTGGTATTATACCAATTGAGCCTGGCATTGGAGTTGGAAAGTGAGATCCACACGTGGGATTCGAACACTGTAGTCCGTGGCGTTAACCACTACACCACGGAGGCCGATCTCTTCGAATAACAGCAAGGGATCCTTTATGTACCGTACACCTCCCCACGACTTTTGCTTGACCTGTAGTGATCTCGTGTTGCATACTAATGGAGATTTCATTCCAGTTCCTTCATCAAAACAATAAAATCATGTTCATGTTGTGCGCGTCTGCATTTTTATTTATAAATTGTAATTATTCTTTTTTCTTCAGAATTCTGTGGTTTTGAAAAGTGTGGGTATATCATGATACAATTACATTTTTCAAGGACACACCTGTAGTAGGTGTATCGATGAATACACTTTAACAAACGAAACCATTACATTGCAACGAGATAGGAAGTAAGGTATGCAGTCTGTTTGGTTGGTTTATGCTGTTGTTGTTCTAATATAAGACGTTGTCAAAACAGCGCGTGTGTTCTGGTGCCTCGTGTATAGCAGCGACTCTCATCTGTGAATGTTCTCTATGGGTTTTAACGTGTTTCATTCACCTCCCTAATTGTTTACTTGCACACTTCACTGAACGGTTCGTTCAGTCGTAAATTGATTCATCAGTTTTGAAAAGGTTTTTTGTTGTTGTCGTGTTAAAACGTCCATGTTTGAACACGTCTAACAATGGTGGACACGGATGTTAATATACAGCATATTGATAACTCTATTGAACTAGCCCACACGGAACACCGTGCTTGTGTCCTTATTGGAAACCTTGCTTACCCTTGACTTGTTTCAATAAGTTCTATGGTAGACATTCAGAGGCTATATCACGATATGACGCATCATCTCAACAGATGATGTCTGATGCAATACCATACCTTGACTTGCTTCACGCTTTTATATCCTTTCGATGAAGAAAGTGGATAAACAATATGGCTGTTCATACTACGGATGCCACCAGTGGTATCATCACTGGTTTGGTTGTAATTCGTGAGTACATGCCATATCGACTTTGTCAGAATTTCCCTTCGACCGTTCCTTGTTCAGAGATACGCATTACGCCGCCATGTCAATGTTTTGTCATAGAAATTAAGTATCAATATCCAGAATTTCGGTAACATTCCAACTCTAATATTATGCTAAAGTATGCTGATCACGTCTAGAAGCAATGGACCTCGACACAATCATATTTAAAACCACCGATTCGAGATACGAGGGATGCGAACCAGTTTTTTTTACAGTGAAATAGTCCTACTGACGGAACATTCAATAGCGAGATATTTTCTTATTTCATGTCTATTTAGCTTCTTGAGCAGATTGATTAATGTGAATCAGAAAATAATCGGCTAACAGTTGTGTACAATTAGTGCCCATGTGGATGAGAGTTTTCTGCCTGTGTTATAAAAAAAAGAACACACGTTATCAACCATGGAATCGAGCATTTTACATCTTTCTCAGATACCAGACTATGTTTATAACAAAGCCGTGCAACTATTATTTAAGCAGTGATAAATCGCCAATGAAACAAACACCGTGGGAAATGTTCACTAGTTTGAAAGAATTATCCCTTGTACACGTGAATGTGTTCGTACATTGTATGTCTATGAAGCGAGTAATCAATCAGCGCCAGTTACTCATGATGTGCACCTGCGTTTTCACATTCAACAAGCATGACCATACCTACAACATTCCAGAACAATTTGCACACGTATCGACTAGAACAGGACCATCCAGGCATAGGAATCTAAATAATAAAACAGTGACATGGCCAAATGCGTACCTTTGCTTAAGGCAGAGACGAAGGTATATTGCGACAAAACAGAGTTGGCATGCACCCACGAATCGCAGACAAATGAGTAATAATAGCAGGTGTTCGCGAAAGTTGATCATATCCTGCTCCACCGATGGCACAGTTAAAACTCATACTAACAGTTACATGTAGCTTGTTAAGCTGTTTATAATGCTCTCCACCGTCATCTGTAGAATGAAGAAAACATATTGACTAATATGAATTGACCCAGAACATTCCGACAAAGTTCAAACTAACTGCATAGACATTTATTTACTTTTAATAGCAAGACAGTACAACGCATGTTCATGAATCCCAAATCCACACATGTATTTCAGCAAGGGTTAACAGCATACAAAACTTACTCATTCGGACTTAACGCCTCATTCTGTTCCATTTGTGACGGTAATGTACGCAGCATTGTGAGTCGCCTTGCTGTCACAAAGAGCCGCTAACAACATAGATACACCTTTTGTAGATGACAATAACATATCTATTTCTGATTTCTAATTTATGACACGTACTTGTTGTTTGTGGCGACTGCGGGGAAACCATTGACAAGTGAATGAGACTAAGCGGATAAATTGCATGCTCAAACTATTCCAGTGATCGTCAGACGTTTGTCTTTACCTTTCGCTTTCTTCCCACACCCGACTCGTTCCCACGACGACCAGCAGGCATTCGCAGACATCAGCTTTCCATTATGTTACACGTGCTACTATTCATTTTAATGGTCACCCGTTCCTCAGCTTGAAGAGTTTGCTATTTACCAGACAGTACATGACTATGGAAACGGACAACTTTCCAGATTTTATAAAAGATCGATCCAAGTCTAGAATCGTCTGCTACTTGGCGGTAAAGGATGATGAGGTAGGTGACACCGTGCAGTACAGAACGCGCTAAAGCTGCTTATCTTTATTGGTACTATTATACGGCATGTAATGTGCTCTATCTGATGTTTTATGTATACTGTTAGTGATTCACGACTTGCTCACCAATGGCCACGGTGCGTGCTATCCTGTCTGGACAAGTACACATAGAAGCTCATTTGTTGCTGATAGGTATGACTGACCTATATGTCGGAACATGAGATTGCTTCTGAGACCATGTGTCGACGTAACCGGGTGTCTAACATACAATATGCAATCATTATTTTCTAACATGCAATAGACAATAATTATTTTCGGCATAATGTTTAATATTTGTTATTTGCGTTATAATGTTGTCTTTTTTTGTCCATCCATCCATCCATCCATCCATCCATCCATCCATCCATCCATCCATCCATTCATCTGTCCGTCCATTCATCCATATACGTTCGTCCGTTCACCGTCCACACGTCCATCCTTTTATCCGTTCGTCCGTCCGTCCGTTCATTCATTCATCTGTCCTTTTGATCATCCGACCATCCATCCATCCAACCATAAATTCATCCATCCGATCGTCCGTCCTTCAAGAACCTCTGTCCGTCCTTACAATCAGTCAGCACAATCCCCACATCGACATTTGCCGCTATACATCGGCTCGTGCACGTCTTGATAACTGCATACATTTAGGATTGTAATAACTCATTCATTTATGCGTGTGTGTATACGATCGGCACATATACAAGCAATTAAAATTTTATATATTAATATTATAAAAACAAGACAAGTACATGCACAAGGCTAGCGATTAGAGAATCTACATTTAAGTGCTAATTTGATATATTTTGCACAGTTCATAATAGTATGCGTATCGTTTGAATTTATTCATTGGTTTGCTGAATTTGCAAATTTTGCAAATCAGGATATTTTGAAATATATAAATGACACAAATCAACATGTTGTGAAAACATACATAAAATGAAGTTTGTCTTCAATACAATCCGCGCTACCTTTCATGAGTAAATAACATTGTTTTGCTCATTCTTACTAATATACACCAATACTTAAATGAAAAAACCCACTTAAAGTTACAGTCTCATAGTTGCAAGTGCTATATTTTGCTATTTTAATAAGTATTTGTGATATACAACTGCAAATATATTAATTATTGAAAAAATAGTTGGTATAATTAGCCCAAAAAAAAATAATTGTAAATTAAAAAAAAAATAAAAATTGGTGTGCAACCACTTGCCAGTTACTAAAAATAGACGTACCCACGGAAAGGCGATGTCACAACCGGGGAATACTATCAATAGCATCATGGCACCGCAAAGGATTATGGGTTTTATCGATGGACGTACGTTATCACGTGATCCACATTGTTATTGTTGACATTCCTACTATTTGGCGAGGGGATCGTTAGTGTCTCCCCATATGTTCTAATAGTAAATGACCATATTTTGTTGTAATATTTTTTTGGCATATAGCTGAAAGTATATTCTTTACGTTTGTAAATAGTATTTAAAAAATTGGCGGGAGCTGCCATTTTGTAACAATGAGACTGCCCCTTTAACATGAGCACAAGTCGAATTCGAACCTACGTCACCAATTCATAACCATAACATTGCGGCCAAACCAGGCGTCTTAAAAAAGGAACGCCAGTTTAGTCGTTTGTATGATGTGTACGCATGTAATATAATAATCAATGTGGAGGTCAGTTCTTCCAGATTGGTCTAACATGGCGGATGTTGGTCAAAGTGACCAGTATTGAGTGATTAGTATTTCTGGCGTTAAGCCGGTGTGAACGCCCGACTGTGTACACGAGATTGCGCTCCAGGTATAGACCGAGTGTGGCTAGGGACGCAGACAAGCCATCACAACGCTCATAAAATCAATTCTATACGTCAATAAAATCATAACTGCCAATACTGGCAATACGACAAACAATCCGATTTAGCAATACAAACTATTTTACATGATAATTCATTAAAGGGACATTCCTGAGTGTAAAGGGGGTTGTTCACCCTTTTCTGGCGCCAAACGTTTCCTCTCGTTTAAGACTGCAGACAACAGACTGTTCGAACTCTGCATATCCATGTTTTGAAGAGGTATTCGTACGACGGGTAACAAGCAATGTTACCGAACATAATGATATTTTGACATTTCTGTTGATGTTTAGTATCATAATATATAAAAAATGTAAACAATTATATTCACGTGATCGTGCTTTTGGCGCCAACACGAAGGCTACCGATCTTAAAGACGTATGCTACTGCACATGCGCGCCTAACGCTATTGTACGCCATGTTTCAGACTAATTGCTCCTTTTAATGACATTTTCTAGCTGGCAATATAAATATTATCTGAAATAGTTGTTTAGTTTCTGGCCATAAATGTGACTATAGCAGCTTAATATGAACGTCTACTTACACTATTTGTATTCTAACAATTTATTGTTGGCCAAAGTTCAAGGACCATATTAAGTGACAAGAAATGTATCGAATATACATTAGATCGATATTCCAAGCAGAAAAATGTCATTAAATTGAAACTCAAGGATGCTCATTTAACAATCACATTCATCTGAAACTCAATACACACATCTAACATATCAACAGACGACATACTAATGGTGTGGGTGTTAATAAATGTATTTATAACACCTTAACTTATAAGTTATTATTAACACTGAATCGTAGACTTGCCGCAGCTTGTATTAGCGCAATAGTATAACCGTTCAATATGTTAACCCGCTGAGTTATAGAACTATAGCTGATGAGTTCATTGTCATGTCACACCCCACAATACATCGCTGGCTAGTTTCAAGATAAGACTTGCAAGAATTTAAATGGGTTGTATCCGGCTTCATTTTGTTTAGTCTATTTATCTAATAATCGTATGATTGGTAAAAGGGCAAATGTTTAATTTACTTTTCATTTTTCGTTTTCAATGCCTATTGAGCTGTGTGAAGTGGCGCTGTCGATGTAGATTGTAGATAACAGTTACAGGTAGCTGCTACTCGGTGATCTGATTGTAGATAACAGTTACAGGTAGCTGCTTCTCACTTCCATTCCTGCCGGTCCGCTGCTTTCTGTTGTCAAGTGTTGCCTGGAGCTGTTACACTCTAATGTATACTCTTTGAATATGTGTCAGTGTACAGAGTTTAAATAATGACATTAGCAATGTTTTGTGTGAAGCGGATGTAGTCTATCTTTCGTTTCAAACATTTGATATATTCCTTCCATTAAAAATAGTTGTGGTCTGATCATCTTAGAATGAAATTTGTTCAATCGAGTTACCCCCCTTCTTTCAGTCGCTTTCTATTGCAAATATTTTGAAATCAAGAAGAAATACTAGCCTTAGGTTCAATAGGACGAACGTTCTGCTACCAAGACAAAACGCTTTGACACGGATGTTTGCATCTAACATGTGATGTGACAGTACACGATCGGTATCAGTCACATAGTTCGCGAGCGCTCGCCCTATTGAACGCAAGTCAGTATTTCTATTACATGTATATTAATTTTCTCGTATTTCGTACTTTAAATTGAATATAATTTGATACATAATTTACCATTAAATATTATTCATTTGGCTACACAATTTTTGATAATAAGGCTACCTATACCACGTAATGAGTTTCACAAGTTGTTTTCACAGTTCTTTATTTAAATATAAACTTTACGCAGCCACAGTTTCAGTCGGGCTATCAACCTAATAATTAACGTGGGGACACCCCCACCGTTAACATCGAGAACAATTACTATTGTAAGTTTTGAACACTTCATGTAACAACATTTATGTTTATATTTATAATTATTTGAATACATGTTGAATGACAAACATGTATAATGCAAGTATTACAACATTTTAAAGCTCTACTAAACGATATACATGTAGTTTGATTTCGCTAAATATTAGCAGACGATAGGCATCATTGAAGTACGGGATGCTGACATTCATAACACACAGGAGTCACGAACCACGTGTCGGCTCTGGTTTGACAACGATTTCACGTGAGAGCATTCCGTCACTGCTCTGTCAAAAAGACACTGAATTCTGATTGATTGTACGAGGATATAGCTTAGAATGAAAATAGACAATGGCATGTTCATGACCGAAAATATCGGGGAATCACAGGCAATTGCCCACTTATTCCGTGTTTTGTCTGTTCTTCTATACTATATACCACATAACATAACTTTAGGCCTATCATTATGATTTTACTGCCCAGATAATATAAGAAGAAATCCTGTTATACATTATGTCTCATCAACAGCATTGGTCAATGAGCATTAGACGCGCAATAAGACACGGGGTGCGCCGTCACTCAGAAGATTCGTATTTGGTATTTCGTCATGAAATCGTGGACTAGGGTATTAAACATGTCTAACCGTCAGTTTGTTGTACTTTCCACTCCTGCTACTCAAATCCATACCATCGTCTTTTGTGCTACCGTCATTCCTCATATCCTATGTGACAAATGATATGTCAAGCTATTAAATTATAATTATTGTAAACATATTATTTATTCCATTTTTATTGTATTACACATATAGCACCAAGCACACGAATACAAATCATCGATAATAAAATTTGTGTCAATCACTTTCCAATTCAATTTTGTATTTTGCATTTTTGAATAGCTGTCGTGTTACAAATCATCAAACTGACAAGATTATCAAAGTGAAAGACAGACTGGCTCGTGAAAGCTGG
>JAULBR010087380.1:0-12858 GCA_032355825.1 Melanodrymia aurantiaca
GAGATTAAAAATTCCATATGCCACGAATGGGATTCGAACCCAGTACCTACCAGCCTGAAGTCCGTAGCGTTAACCACTGCATCACAGATACATGTACTTTTAACCCTAGTGATAATAATAACCAGCGTTAATTTCCTTCGTGTAGATTCGGTACACATTTAACATGGGTTAAGTTAGCCTGTGTTATTTTTAACCAGGGTTAAAACGATGCTCTGTAGAAGCATCTATTTACATGTACACCTAAAACAAAGTCAAGCATCACTTACGTCTGTAGCGTTAACCACTGCACCACGGAGACCGGTGACGAGTAACGAGTTTGGTATTCTATTTATTACCCATTGACTCTTGTCATTCTGAGTTCGTACATTTTCAAACAATAGAGCCTACATTGACATTTTCTGTAGACAACCATCAACAACAAAACCTATTTCTCAACGCACCATAAATGACATAACACAATCGTTTGACGTCACACAGCGACTTATATCGCCCATGTGTGAGATCACAAAACCTTGCATCCTATCTCTTTGCCCATAATTATGTGCAATATATTAAACATGATATAAGGGACTGTTCATAAATGTCAGTATTTGACAATCCGCACAAAGTAAGTATTGGGTTTGACC
The DNA here is from genome assembly GCA_032355825.1 of Melanodrymia aurantiaca. Lineage (NCBI taxonomy): Eukaryota > Metazoa > Mollusca > Gastropoda > Neomphalida > Peltospiridae > Melanodrymia > Melanodrymia aurantiaca. The sequence goes on from JAULBR010087380.1 coordinate 627, forward strand.
CCCTGCTCCCCTTCTAACATAAAACATTGATCAACTGTGGGACCCCGTCCCTTCCCTTCCTAATCCTTACATAAAACATTGATCAACTGTGGGACCCCATCCCTCTCCTTCTAATCCTAACATAAATCATCAATCAACTGTGGCCAGATGTTTTTACGTGAAAAGCAATCCGAACTTAGCTTTTACCGTACCCAATCCTACTCGTCCCCAATCCTACCCGTCCCCAATCCTACCCATCCCCAATCCTACCCGTCCCCATCCCACCGCACCTTCCAAACATTGTTTGGGTTGTAAAACACGATCCCTAACAAATCAAATGCTTTATATTACCACCTTCTCACAGATGATTGGTGGATGCATGGTAACAAAGCTATACCTCAATCCTAGGGAAAACACTATTTAACAAGTCCTGCTCCATCTGAGGCACCCATCGTAAGCACAGATACTTTACGATAAGTATCCCAATATGCAAGTTGTAATGGTATGTATCGCTATATTTAACGTTTCCTATTATCCAGCGATAATCTGTTTCCATCTCAGGTGAAAACTTTATTTCTAGTTTTATCAAACATGAAAACTGTCACAAACTGGCACAAACTGAATAAATCAATTTTTATCTTTTTCTAACACCCAATAGCCGATGTTTATTTTTGTGCTGGGGTGTCGTTAAACATCCATTTCATTTAATTTTATTTGAATAAATCAAATATTCGTTTAAGTAATACTCAACTTGAAACAATTCTATTTGCCATTTTTCTCTCATCTGTTCTCTGTCAATGGCCTTTAGTGTCTGATAGAGATTAAGAGCATCAATAAGGTACGCACAAAAATCTTGGATTTTTATTTACACTTCTGTCCTCATGTACACCTTTTTCACGGGTGTCATACCACTGGACCATTGGATCACATCAATCTGAGCTTTCCCTTGGATCACATCACCTCTTAACCTCAGTTTCGCATCGATCCGCTCTCAACATTACATCACTAGGATCGCCTCAATCTGAGCTTTCCCTTGGATCGCATCACCTCTTAACCTCAGTTTCCCCATCGATCGATCACCTGCCTATCAACATCACATCACTTGGATCGCCTCAATCTGAGCTTTCCCTTGGATCGCATCACCTCTTAACCTCAGTTTCACATCGATCACCTCTCAACATTACATCACATCACTTGGATTGCCTAAATTTCACTCGTGACTGCATTCTACTTGGTCACCTCTGGCCCGCTGGTGATGACATGTTGAAGTCATATACTTGATTCTATTAAAACGAAAAGAAATGTCAAGAATATAGTTTCTTTTTAAGAAGGTATACTCATCCTAACATTATTATTTGAATTCTATTTTCAATCTTCTAAAAGGTAGATAACTCACTACACATAAGCCTACGACACATAAAAACAAATGCAGCCATTTTTTAAAAAGTGCGTTTTTCTGCACATATATTTCACTTGTTTATATGGATATAAACTTTATCATATATACAAAATGGAAGGTGCTGATTTTTTAGGTAACTTTGAGTAAACTCTGCCAATACAAATGAGATTAATTGTGATATAACTTTCATTTAGAAGGTAAAAACGGCCAGAAATTAATTCGTCATAAAACTGTATCTGAATAGAATGTATATTCATGAATTGTGACAACAATGATCATTTTGTCGCTGGTAATATAACATTTTGTTTGGCTATAGTATACTGAGGAACAACTTCATGTTATTGTAATAATTATTCTGTAATCATTCTTGCAATTTATGTAACTATCATGTTAACAAAATATTTCTTTGATACATTTTCAATATTATTTGATTTAGTAGTTATATTTTTATCCGACTAAATAGTGAAAAAAAAATCCAAATTCATGACATGTATTATATATGTAATCTGTCACAAATTAGCCAGTGTAGGGATAAGGAAAGTAAAAATTGAGCCAGCAAGCTAAAAAGATAGTTTGTTTGTTTAATGACGCCACTGGAACACATTGATTATAAATCAGCAGTTATTGGATGTCAGACGCATGGTTATACTGACACATGGTCACAGAGGAAACCTGCTGCCACCACATTGGCTACTCTTCTTCAAATAACATCAAGGGATCTTTTATGTGCACTATCCCATAGACAAATGTAACAGTTAAGGAAAGTGACGAGTAACGAGTAATGTGGTTTAACACCTTCATCCATTCAAAGGATGTTGTAGAGGGTGCTGCAACTGAGAGTTCACTCTGGTTATAGTCAGACCACACACTCAGTACAAGACTGGGTAACGGATAATGTGTTTTAATGCCTTCATCCATCCAAAGGATGTTGTAGAGGGTGCTACAACTGAGATTTCACGCTGATTATGGTCAGAACACACTCTCAGTACAAGACCGGGTAACACTAACAGGTAATGTGGTTTAACACCTTCATCCATTCAAAGGATGTTGTAGAGGGTGCTGCAACTGAGAGTTCACTCTGATTATAGTCAGACGACACTCTCAGTCCTATAGTAAGGAAAGCTTATGTTCTTCGTGTAATATGTACTTACTTGAAAAAACACTTATGTGCACCAAGTGGGATTCGAACCTACTGCACCAATTCTCATGGCACTTGACAGTCCAACACCATAACCGCTCATCCAAAGCATCATCCAGTTAGTTTCATCAATGGATACGTCTGTCCTATCTCATTCATCAATGGATACGTCTGTCCTATCTCATTGACGACAAGCTAAAATAAATAGCATATATATTGTTAGAAAGGTATTTCAACCATCAGTTTTTGTCAAATCAATTAATTCCCATATAATTATATATATATATATAATATATCAAATGCATAAAGTAATTCTTTGCTATATGGTAATATACCAAATGATGTCACTCAAATTATTATTTCCATAACATCGCACATGATTTAAGATTTACAAAAATGTTTTGGATATTTATTTATTTTTATTAAGTAACATCTTTAATTACGAGAATGAAAAGTATTAAGTAGATATTTTCAGTAGTGGTTTTAGTCACGAATGAAAATATGTAATTTGTACTTTTCACGAGATGAAATGGACATGGTATTTGACAATTGGACTCACACAAATTCTATTTATCATACAATTCTGTGGCGCCATGCATGAACCTTATATAACCCACAGTATTACGAAACTGATAAAATTGCAGTTGAAATTAGGTCGTTGTAATTCTGATACTTGTGTACTCAGGATTTTCATAATTATAGATTACATAGATTTATAAGTGCAGTGTCGATTGATGCTAATATCTCAATAAATTTGATATTGTGTGTTAATCAGGTTCATGCATGGGTCCACAGAATTGCACTACAGATTTGTGGATGAAATTTTAAGGGTTAGACGTTGTGAAATGATTGTTTGGGGTATGAAGTCTGTCAAGGTGATATTATTATCTACTGGTGGTCTCAAGACAGTCAAAATAACAATCGAGTGCACAGCACTATTATTTTCAACTAAGCTATTATAAACTGTTTTACTCATTTTGTTTAAAAGATTTTATGTACAAATTGGTGCATCATTATTCAAATCTCACACCAATTCATATGGAAGGTATGCTATGCAATTTATGACTTAATTATGCTTAGGTAGCCATCTTAAGGCCGCAATCGACAAATCGTAGCATCCTGCACTTTTAAATACATGTGAAACCAACCAAATGTATAACTTTACGATATTACTATGACCGTGATAGGTACTTTCATACTTTAAAATGTAGCTATCGTTATGTGTGTAACAAGGAAACCACACAAATGTATAATTACGATATAATTATTGCCATAAGTACTTTCAAATAACACAAACGTATAGTTACAGTACAATTATGACCACAGGTACTTCCAAATGTTTACATACATGTACAGCGGCGGCCTCAACTAAACAGTCACCTAGGCATGGTTAGGTGCCTAGGCACAGTTATTAACATCGCTGGCTCCATAAGCCTTTTCCACACCTCTTCGCAATCCTGGCTACTGGCCTGGTATGGATGTCAGGTTTTTTTATATCTCTAGGTATAGTCCGATGGTCATCCAGCCAGAAAAATGTTCATCTAGACCCTTGTCAGTCATCTGCCTAGGAGGTTTGGTCGATCTGCCAAAGCCTAGGCGATTGTTTGGTTGATGCCACCACTGTAGACCCTTGTCAGTCATCCACCTAAGAGGTTTAGTCGATCTGCCGAAGCCTAGGTGACTGTTTGGTTGAGGCCACCACTCTAGCTATGGTTATGGGTGCAACATGGTACTGGTTAATATGCATTACCGGTCCAGCGATTTTACTTTCAAAATTAACAGTGGTCAGATGATATGAAGAAAACAATTTAGAGACATCACTTGGCATTAATCATACACTAACTGAATGCTGTATAAAACATGCAACTCATGTAATACTAATACTATTCCTAAAATACAATTTGGTTATTTTTACACAAAACTGACTGACAGTAAAAGGGTTAATTTTGGTTAGATATCTTCCAAATGTTAGAAAGATCTAAAAACCTGGCCTTACTGGGCGCAGGAAAATAGAATTGCCATCCTATCACGTTAAATTAAATGACAATACAAGTGAAGAGTGCCATTGTTCAGTTGCCAGGAATTCAACACGTTACTAAATCTCATTCAGAAAGTCAGGAGCTGAAAATAGGTTCTTTAGTCTTCTTACCCATACCACTGTTTTTTTTAACATATAAACCATTTTGAGAAGCTTTCTACAAATGTGGGGAAAACATGGGACTCGTCTAAAGGATTTTAGTGATAAACTGATGATCTTAACATTGAGTGAGATCTACATGTATATAGACCTCATATCACGATCTCCTAAGATCTACAGTAACGGGAGTCAACTTGAGAAGATGACATATTTTATCATCTAAATTAAAAATATCATTATAGAAGGATATGAGGATAACACCTATGAGACATGCAAGATTTGCTTAATAAATAACTTTAAATTGCTTCAACATACATGTAGGAGAAAAGGAATAACTTTGGAAACACTAAGAATGTACCATATTTTCTGTGAATTTAAAAAAAATTACATCAATTTTAACAAAAATCTATAAAGCGAATTGCTGATATTTTTTTTTTTTTTAACCCTTTTGGCAGCAATTTTGATAACCATAGCAGATTTCAGACTTCACAGGAAGAAGAGTTTAATATTGTCTGAGGTTGCTTCTGTTTACCATAGTCTACTAGATACTTTTTGTTTATAATCTCAGTATCTTAGGCGATTAAAATTGGAAACTTTTTTATACATGTATTAAAAAGACTGTACGTGTAACCCACAGTGAAATCTGTGTTAAACAGCAAATCAAGCGAATGTTTTAAAAAAATGGCATTCAAGTAAAGTGGCTACTCAATATTGGTCATATTGTGGTCATATTGTACCAGGATAATGCTCCATAATAAAATCATTGTCACTAGCTGTGTCTATACGAGAGATAAAAAGCCATCCTTTGCATCTACCCGGGACATTTTCTGTACTCTAAAAACAGGTTTTTCCGTCTAAACTAGACATTTTCTGATGATTCAACATTAGCCCTATTGGGAATTTAAACTTGAAAAGTCATTCAGAAAAAAACTAGCCTTGTTGATAAATTGTTTTAAAAGTAATAGTTTACTTATCACTGATGTCATGACATACGTCACCTACCGGTACATCATCTTGACATCACCCACATCATCGTGACATCACCTACATCATCGTGACATCACCTACATCATTGTGACATCACCTACATAATTTGGAAATCAACTACATCATTTTGATATCATCAGCAGTGCTTATGGTTTGAAAATCGATGGTGAGCAATAAACTGCTCTTGTGAAATTATGTAGGAGAGCAATTATTGCTCTCAGGGTCTAAATGGGGGAAGAAATATCAGGTGTTGTTCGATTTAAACACGGAAGTTAAGCATTTCTATACGTAATAAAAATAAGACATGTAGGTATTTTTCATTTTCTGTTGTACAAATTCTGGGTAATTTTGAGTTAATAAATTAGCGATATTGGCGTATGACGAGGCGAGCAGTTTTTCGCCCACGCGGAAATCGTTTTGCGAGAGCACACAAGAGCTAGAGCAATTGCTCCCGTCAAACCATAAGGACTGCATCAGTGGTCTTTTATTGCCTTCTCAGTTTTGTAACAACTTGCCAATATACATGTAGACGTAATGTTAAAACAAAAGAAAGCTTTTCTTCTCGTGTGTAGATACAGCTAATGTCTACATAACCTCAATGATAACAATTTTAGCTTGGGTCAAACTTGCCAGACTTCCACTCTGTTAGTGTTAACCCTTCCAACAAGTTACTGCATTCAACAATGCTATTTCTTCCATAACCAATTCTCATTCTCATTTTGGACAAAATGGACAACTTGATTGACTATAAACAGTTTTTTTTAACAATGGCCCCAGAAAACTAGTGATACATGTATATCGTTTTATCTTATAGATATATGTAACTACATCAGTGCATGTAATTTGTCCCTATATCCAAGTTGTAGCCACATTATATGTAAGTCAGATTATCAGCTCAGGATTTTGTGAACGAGATTTATTAAGAATTGAAGACTCAACAGTGAAAAATAACACCAACAGACTTGCAAACACGTCTGAATAATTAACGTCAACATCTAGATATAAACTAAGATTTGAAAACATGTTTGAATAATTAACGTCAACATCTAGATATAAACTGTAGGATTTGAAAACATGTTTGAATAATTAACGTCAACATCTAGATATAAACTGTACGACTTGAAAACATGTTTGAATAATTAACGTCAACATCTAGATGTAAACTGTACGACTTGAAAACATGTTTGAATAATTAATGTCAACATCTAGATATAAACTGTAGGACTTGAAAACATGTCTGAATAATTGACATCTATATAAACTCTAGTCGTTTCGAAACAAAACAGGTAAATAATTAATTTTTCTAACTAATTGAGGACGAACATTAATTAATAGCTTAGTAGTGGATTCAAATATTGTTACCTTACATCGTGTCACATAGTTCATTCACTTCGTTGCTACCTTACATTGGCCGATAGCTACATGTAGGTTCACTTCGTTGGAATGATAGCGTTCACTTGTGTGACAAGCATGACACGATAGTGAGATGATTGTCAGAGCTATCCACCACACACACCAAGTTGTTACTGTTAGTAACTTGCAAACTGTCAGCTCTGTCTTACAAACATAGGAAACGGCTGCATGGAATTTGGCACAGGCCAAAAATAATAATATTTCATATGAACATTACACAATAGGCTTGTTTGACAAGAATATGAATGGAAAAAGATACAATTGTTTGAAATCTATGAATGCATGTACAAATAATGTTTAACAGCGCTATATTATGTATATATTTGACGATGATGGACATTACCGGGGTGGGGGGTGACAATGGACACTACTGGGGGATGATGGTGTGCACTACTGGGGGGGGGGGGGGGGTGTAGGGATGTAGGGATGTGCAACAGTGAGTATCAGCACTTGTCAACACTGCATCATAATACAAACATGATACTGTTGATCATACATGATCTATGACGGAATCACCCTGGAGATAACCTCAAAGGTAGCACAATAAAGTGATATATTTCTGTTGTCCCAGGGAGCTAGTAGAATAGGAAAGTTACATGTTGTCATGAACTAGGAAGGTTACTAGGTCTGCCCTCTCTGAATCATCGTGTAGAATAACTGTGGGGCTTCAGGACAGGGAACCAAAGGTCAATAACTTAGGTACTGAGAATATTCTTTAGGATTAAAAAAATGTGTTTTCAGTTTCCCAACCATCCCTAAAGTTTTTTTTACCGAACAAATTAATTTTTGTTAAAAAAACAATTGGCGATTTTTAAAAAATATATTTTCCGGCCTACCCTATTTTTTTCAAGGATGAAACCGTGAACACATTTTTTTAAAAGGCCGTGTTACAATTCCACTATAACCCACAGACATGTTCTGTCTTCCAATGCACCTATATGGTGCAATACGGTACATTTGTCCCTTGCTTTACCAGTTTTTAAAACACAAAAATTAATGGAGCAACACAATTTTTATTTATCTCTTACAATGTATATTACATCAATTCTAGCCAACCTCTCAACAAAAAGCCACAATCACAGCACATATATTGTATATTATTTCTTACTACTTCAGTGCAGTATTACCAAAATTATATACCTGTTTACAAACTCCAATATATGGGTGTACATAATTAATATAAAAAATAAAAAAAAATCTAACAGCAAAATGATTGGCTAATTTGAAAAGATGATTGCACCTGATTGGTTGTATTATAATTTGACAATCTAATGGAGGCTATAGAGAGGTCAGCTGAAACAAATAAAACAATTACAATGGACAAGAAAGTTAAAATTACAAACAGTCGATGGCAAGTATACAAACAGCACAAAAGTTTTCTTTTAAAAATGTTCTATAAGTAAGTATCTTGTTCATGACACCAAAGTAGCGGCATGAACATATAATGGAATGATCTATATGATGATTAATTACTATATCGCTTGCAGCCTTTTTACATTCATTTGCTCAAGAATGTTTATCTGAACTTTTAAAGTGGCATCATTCACTTTCAAAACCAAAATCTAATCCTCAGGCATTGCTAGAGGTTCCAATGAAAACGCCACTCATAATCTAAGTTAATGAGCGTTTAGACAGGGCTTTTACAATATGCTAACCATACCATCCCGTCTATGGTACAGTTTTAATGTTATCCTGCCTGATGGTTAATAATTAAAAAAAAAAAAAAATCAAAGTAAAACATTGCTACATGCAGGGGTGCAGAAATGGAGAATTTTTCACTAGCCTGCCGGGCCAGAACCAACGAAAATTTACTAGCCTGCCAGAATTTCTACTAGTCCACCAGCCTATAGAATATATAATTTTTAAACATATAATGATTATAATATACACTTCACCTCAAATGATCATCAATTGAAAACAAATCATGTTAACATTAATTTTCATTGTAATAGCCCTATTCAACGCACACACAAAAATTAATAAAAAAATAAAAAAATAAAAAAAATTAATAGAAAAAAATAAAAATAAAATAAATAATAATACGGATCGCCCATCGGTAATTGCATTTTTTAGCTCGTCCATCAGAATTTTTACTCGCTTTTACTTTCTGCACCCCTGTACATGTATTTACTGACTACCCTTTACCCCTATTGGTACATTGAGTGGTGCACAGCAGATTTCAAGGGTCCGTAATTTTGTTAAGAAATAATCTGCTTAATTAATCTACAAGTTACTTTAGCCGAGGTTTTTAAAATATTATTGTCTTAGATATTGGCTAGTGACTTTTCAATCATGGCTACTGACTTGTGAAAACCATTAGCACATTGACTAGTAGATTATTTTGAAGTGCCAGAATCATTTATTTAGAATTATACATGTAAATTGTCCAGTCATAGAAAAAATTTATCGGTGAAGAACTGGTTCACTCATTTTGTTAACATAATTGTAATATAACTGTAATATATCATAGTCTGTGCTTTACACGGCTGGCACTGTCAGAAAACAATACATAACTAGTTCCTCCATTACATACAGTTAACAATATAAACCAAAACAGCTGCAACATGGTCACTAAAATACATCTGTTTAAAACATTTAAAACCCCACCATAACAGAACATACTGTGAGCATATACATGTTCCCACTCTGATGTCAACATTATTTTAATCAAACAGATCTGATGTCAACATTATTTTAATCAAACAGATCCTGATGTCAACATTATTTTAATCAAACAGATCTGATGTCAACATAATTTTAATCAAACAGATCTGATGTCAACATTATTTTAATCAGACAGATCTGATGTCAACATTATTCTAATCAAACAGATCTGATGTCAACATTATTTTAATCAGACAGATCTGATGTCAACAGATCTGATGTCAACATTATTCTAATCAAACAGGTCTGATGTCAACATTATTTTAATCAAACAGATCTGATGTCGACATTATTTTAATCAAACAGATCTGATGTCGACATTATTTTAATCAAACAGATCTGATGTCAACATTATTTTAATCAAACAGATCTGAAGTCAACATTATTTTAATCAAACAGATCCTGATGTCAACATTATTTTAATCAAACAGATCCTGATGTCAACATTACTTTAATCAAACAGATCCTGATGTCAACAGGTCTGATGTCAACATTATTTTAATCAGACAGATCTGATGTCAACATTATTCTAATCAAACAGGTCTGATGTCAACATTATTCTAATCAAACAGGTCTGATGTCAACATTATTTTAATCAAACAGATATGATGTCGACATTATTTTAATCAAACAGATCCGATATCAATATTATTTTAATCAAACAGACAAAACACTTAGTTGTTGAGAATAAAAAAAAGAAATATAAATCCGTTAAAGCAATATTACACATGCACATACACATATTGGAAAAAGAAACATTAAAAATGAAATGACATTTGAAAAAACAATGAAATGAATGTACATAAGGAGACATAAATTTAACTTTTGATTGATGTTCGTTAGTAGTTAAAAGCAGCTTAGCAGATACTGTTTAATTTGTCAAAATAAAACTAAGCTAGATGTATGTAAAATATACTGATAGAGAAGCAGTTCTTTAGTCAAGTCCTATAATAACAGAACAATTCAAAATGTCGTCATTGAATATCCTGAACAAAATGGCAAAAAAAATAACCCCAAGATTTTAACACCGATTAACTTTACAACATAATTTACCATCCTCTTGTTGCTTTTGCAGAATATCGTTTGTAAAATAAATTGATTGGTCAACAGGTCACGCACTAAACTACAGTGAAAATGAAGATGTCATAACGTTTGTCACATTATGGTATGATGTCTGGACTTGAACTAAAACACTGCAAATATCTAAGGTTTGTTTATAATGCTTAATGCCTGTTATTAATTATCATGGACAATAGGGCTGGCGAGGTCAGAACTCGTGCCCACGATAGGCCTCTGCTATAACAGCTTGCTCTTAATGTGGACGTTAAACAAAAAGACCAGACCAGACCTATTAATTATTGCAAGTAGACAGACTGATAATAAGAAGAATCCATTTAATTCATGTCTTCTGATACCAATTATCATAATTTATGAGCACTCGATAAAAGTATAAAAATTCTCGTCCAGCATCAGATTTGATATTTTTACCAGCGACATCACAATTACACCATAAACACATGATGGGTTATAATACGATAGTAAGCGATGAGAATTATTTACAGATGAACTTGTTTAAAATGTTAACAATTTTATGATACAGTGAAATCCTTCTAAACCGGACCCTCAGTAAACCGGAATTCCCTCTAAACTGAAGATATTTCAAAATCCCAAACAGCCTTATGTGCTGTACTTAAACCTCAGTAAACCGAACACCTCCTCTAAACCAAACAGTTTACTCAGTCCCAAGTGTGTTCGGTTTAGAGGGGTTTGTTTCATTGTATAAAGTTTATTTTCTTTACTGTAAAATAGATTTTAATATTATTTACTACTGACGTCCAATAACCGCTGATGTATAATCGATGTGTTTCTGGTGGCATCGTTAAATAAAACAAATGATTTACTGATGACAAGATAAATTTATTCACATTTTTAAAATTTATGAATATCTACTTTTGTTAGTTACTTTTGGATGTCAAACGTCTTTTATGTGCTCTTTCACAGCCATGGACCACTGGTTGAAAGGGAGATAACCCGAGGAGGTTCGATCCGTACATAGGAGAAGTTGGTGGAAGCGGCATTCTTCGAACACCACAATATTACATGTACATCTATTCGTCTTCACAAAATTTATTTATTTTAATATTGGACATGCACTTCATTAAAAAGAGTCACATTACACTGCCACACAAAAAATTGTGCACGTAAGCCTCTTTTGGTTATAAATTTAAAACTAAACAGATTTTTTTTCAACTAAACAAACCACTTCGGTTAGGCGTATAATAAAATATTGTTTGTTTCCGGTTACCCAACCGACCCTAATTTGAACCTGCCGACCCTAAATCTTTCTTCGTATGTCAAAAATGTTCTTTTAATATAACATCGATTTCCACAAATACATTCCAAAACTATTAACACCTATCAACACCTATTTAATATCCATAAATAAAATTATTTTCAAAAATAAAATGTTTTTCCTACCTACCTACCCTATATTTTTCCAGCATGTAATAGGAAA
>JAULBR010087391.1:0-12856 GCA_032355825.1 Melanodrymia aurantiaca
TTTCATGTATTTTGATCCGTAGCGTAAAACAGTAGTCAGCGACTTGTGCCTAGAAATCCCAGCACAGGTCACATATAGGAATGTTAATTGGACAGTTTTTATGTCAATGACAATGTCATTTAATTCCTTGAGGTATATTACATTATCATTTGTATACAGTGAAAATAATATGGATCCAACATTTGAAAATGAGATTGAAATTGTTTTTAAAGATTATTTTTGTAAATTTTTTAATTGTTATTATACACTGTACATGTACATGTATATATGCATATGTATTTTACATCTACTATTTGTCAAATTTATTCATGTTGGTATATAATTTTCTTTCAGCAAATAAAAGCCAAACTGCGACTGTTGGAAGCTCTCCTGTCAAAACATCAGCATGCAACTGATAATATGTAGTCATGACGACGCCGTCTGTTAATGGCTGCCAGTGTTTTGTTCTGTCTGGTGGTATCTAGTCTTGACTGACCAAGTCTAGCTGTGATCGACTCATTCTAGTCTCAACTGGTTGTGTCTGGAATCATTCTTGTCATTCAAGCTGGCTCGAATGAACGTAGTTACGAAGTGTTTCGAATCAGGTTGTTAATTGGACCAGTACGAAAATAGATTCTTATGGACCAGAGTGCATTAGTGTTTCTGAATGGGCCAGAGCATGATAACTGTTTTTGATTGAACCAGAATGAAATAGCGTTTGTGATTGGACCAGACTGTAATGGAGTTTCTGATTGGACCAGAATGTAATGACGTTTCTGATTCTGATTGGACCCTGAATGCAACAGTGCCATTTCTGATTGGATAATGATTCAATGGTGTTTTCTTACAAGGCCAGAATTCATTGGCTATTCTATTTGGACCAGAATGCAACAGAGTTTTTCATTGGACCAGAATGCAGTGGTGTTTCTCGTTATACCAGAATGCAGTACTTAGTGTGATTGTGGTGCATATTTATTTTTTGAAAGGTTGTTAAATCAGATGCAATGTGTTTGTCCAAAGCAAATAATGTTTTGTTAATTTATTTGATTGTTAATTGAAACCAAAACTGGTTTTGAATGTTTCACAGATATCTGTTTTAAAATTGTGTTGTTAGATGTATTATAATTATAGAATTTGACATTTTTGAAAATTATTTTTTGGATAATATTTCTTGATTTTTTCAGACAGCAATAATAAGCCAAATATTTTTCTTAAATTTCAATATATCTGTCATGGATTATTCGCCATTCAATATAGGGTGATTTATATAGTATAGACCCTACTACAATGATATAAGTTGGAATTATTCTCCGTAGCTTGATTGATTGTTAGTGCACAATAAAGATACTTGTCCAGTAGATTGGGTGACTTATTGGAATAATGCTAGATGCACCAATTTGATGGAGCGGGATGTAGCTCAGCACAAGAGCGCCCTCCTGAGATACGATGAATCAAGGGATCGATCCTCATTGGGTTATTTCCCATTCCGACCAGTGATCCACAACGGGTCCATCAAAGGCCATGGTGTGTGCTATCATGTCGGAAAGTTCACATAAAAGATACCTTACTGTTATTTGGTAAGAGTAGGCTATGTGGAGGCAGCTGGTTCATTTTGTGACCTAGTGTCAATATAACTGTGTTTGACATCCAATAACCGCTGATTAATAATCAGTGTTCCACTGGTGTCGTTAAAGGAACAAACATTTTCAAGATGGAATTTTCGTTTGAAAAGTTGTAGAAAGGTTGTGGAATTTGATCATGTGACAAGTGTATGAACTCTGTGAGTGTGATCAAGTTGTTACTGATAATACCGTCTTGTTTTGTTCCCATATGGCACGAGTTGATGGGAAACATTCGAAGTTTTACACTAATGTCAAGGTCATATTTAAATGAAGTCAACATAACAAACAAAACCAATCAATGTTATAATTATATAAATGCAGTTTTGATTTGTGCTTTGATGTGATATATGGTCTTAATTGTATTATCTAATAATGGTCATGGAATTTTGGCACATGGTGCGTCTGTAGTCACAGACACGTGACGGAATTTTTTGCGTGTAGCTTATAAGGAAATGTTTTGGCAAGTGGTCTATGTAGCCATGAAAAAGATTTTTGAGGCAAGTTAGTAGTACTAGTATAACTAGAGAATCTTGAAATATTGGCCAGTGTTTATAAAGATGTGACAGGTTGATTGAATTAATTGAAAACGTATTATTGCTTTAGTATGGAAAAGAATCGGCCACAAGATAAAGATAACAATTATTGGTAAGTGCCATAATATACTGTAAAACGGTATTACGGTATTCGCGTGTCTGTCATTTTTGCGTTTGTAATTTAACTGCGAAAATTACACTCCCATAAATAATTGTTAGCAATGAAAATGATTAAAAAGACAATGGTGTTTTTCAATGCGAAAATTACATATCGCGAGTTGGTTGTTTTTTGGAAATTGTGACAATTTACGGCTGTGAATATTATCGTTTTACAGTATATAGTCGTGAAAGTCTGAATTATAATTTTGGTAAGTGGTGTACATAAGCAAAAAAAGAGTAGTCTTGACGTATTGGCCAGTAATCTTTGTACAGATAGAGTTGATTAATTGATTGAAGGAAGGAATTATTGCTTTAATATGCAAAAGAATAGGCCACAAGAAAAGATAATTATTATTGATCGGTAGCATTATAATTATTATTACTGGTACAATGTATATACATGGATGTATATAGATGGGGAAATCTGAATTATTACATATGCAGGGTTCTTATGCATTTTGAAAAACCTGGAATATCCTGGAATCTTGTTATTTATAATCCAGGCGTGGAATATCCTGAAAAAAAACAACGAAATCAATTATGTTATTAAAGTATTAATGCACAATATTTTTCTATAGTTTGATATGTGAAATATTTTTAGTCAGACTGACTTAAAAATGTTCACCTCAAACATGTACCGTATACATGTACATGTATAGGCATTAATTCATCCGTTATGTCCTTTGATCTACTTATCTGTCTTAAGTCTGACAATAAATTGTTATACAAATTCTTTTATCTGACTACATTGTATGTTAGGACCTGAAAATAATGTCCTGAAAATGTTCTGGAAATGTCCTTGAATTTTATGTATCTCCAAGCGTAAGAACCCTGATGTGGCATAATTATATTGAAAATGAAACCAAAAAGTGGCATAATAAACATTTGGGAGGATAGGTGGCATGAAATTAATGTAAAGTAGTGTATATACATGTAGTAACGAAAATGTTTCTTAAATGTTAGAATGTTGGTATTACTTGGTAATAGGCATATTTAGTCATTTAAAAGTGTAATTTAATAATTGGTGCAAGTGAGACGTGCATAATTATGTTTATTAAAATATATTAATGTAAAATTTTTGAAAATATGGAAAATGTAATCTTTTATCGAATTGTGTATAATTTAGTCATTGAAAAGTTGCATATTTATGAGAATTGCATACAGATAACGAACAGTGCATAAATGTTAATGTTTTTAACAATCTGGAACAAAGTTAGGATTGGGTTTCACCCCATTCCTGCGCTTTTAACCCTAACATAAAAAATGGATCCACTGTGGACCAATGTTTTTACATTAAAAGCAATCGGAACATGTCTTTTACTAACTCTGTTTTGTTAGTACTACATTCTACACTATAGTTAGTATGGGTAATTAGCTTTATTTGTTCTTTGTAAACTAAATTTAGGCCTTCCGTCCACATCAGTAAAAAAAATTAAATAAATAAGTCCTGAAAATTATCTTTCTTTTATTTTTCGTAAAAAATATTTGTTTCCACTAAAACATTAATTTTGTTTTTAATGTAATAATGTTAGTGCATTTAGTTACATTGTATGGCCTGTTTCGAAGTACATGTACTTAAACAATATTACATAATTTACAGACGTTTCTCACAGTACAATTATTGACATTTCAATAGTTTATTTTTCTTATCTATATAAACTTATAATATTATATACATACCTAGGCTATAATAAATAAATTCAACATCCAATAATAACTTTCTCAGGATAAATCGTTTGCATAATAGTTTAATGTTCTCGTCTAATAGTTTAAAGTTTTGCAGGAGATATCGGCTGCATAATAATTTGCTTTACAGTCAAAAGTGGATTTCACAAGTACAGGGTACCTTACACCTTATGAACTGATTAGCCGATGTTAATATTTTTCAATGAAACTCATATCGTTAATGTAATGACCTATATAAAAAAATTAGCATCTTTGCATTAGTATTTATGACCAATCTACGTTAACTGTCTACATACATCCAGTGTCTTAGGATCAATTTACTAGTACATGTATGTTGATAATGTCCATGATGTATATATTGTATAATCTGTATATATGAAAGTATAAAACACTAGGTAGTTTTGACATGCGGTACTGGGTCCCATCGTGCAACGCGACCTTAGCAACGACTGTGACTTTGGTGGTGGATTTTCCAGTGTTGCCAGCCATATTTATTTATTAATATTTACCACTGTTCGACAGTGGACTTACAATCAGAGGGAATCTAAATTTCACCCAGCTAAATTGGCAACCATACCAAAAACTAAATATTCTGGGTAAGAGATAAAAAAAACCCAGTTATTTATCTATATAATATTATATTAAAACTGCTGATTGTTGGAAATCATAATCGCGAATTATAAGCATTTTTAACTTCGATACTAGTCGCTTCGTGTATCATGGAAGATGACCCAGTACCCCATGTCTGATTTGATATGTATACAGCTATTATAATACGTATATAAAGACAAAACTTGTTTTCTGCATATGTACAGCTAATTGTTGTATAAAGTCAAAAGTTTGCTAATGTACAGCTAACAGGTATAAAGACAAACCTTTGTTACGGTACATATGGTTGTTGTATAAAGACAATGATTTGTTACTGTACAGCTATTTGATGTATAGACAAAGATTTGTTACTGTACAGCTATTTGATGTATAGACAAAGATTTGTTATTGTACAGATTGTTGTATAAAGAAAGATATTTGCCAATGTGTATTTTTCTATAGTTACCATGACATGTTAAACTTGTTGATTTTGAAGAATTTAAGTTTAATTGTGAGTAAAACATATTTTGATCGATGTTATCGTTTTTGCTTTATTTTTGTTATTGTTTCGAATACGTGTATCGTCAGCATGTTTTGCTACTGGCTGACTGTCTTGTGACTATGAGCTTGTCTGTTCTCATCAGCCTGTGTTATTTACTTCTTCAGATATGCAATGTTCATATCACATTTTAATACATTGTTTTGAAATTTGATAGATTAGTTGAGAGAATTATTAAATATTCTTCTGGGTTCAGTCTTTCAAAGTTTCAAAACCGACAATTGCCTTCTATTTTATAATTAATTTTTGTTAATATAATGTTAAATAATAATTCTTAAAATTATACGAAGGGAAACAACTGGCGCATACTAAATCCATGTTGTAATGCAAGTTGTTTCCCTTGGAACAAATTGTTTTCATTGTGATTTATAACCGCATGGACGTAGAGAAAACGTATCTGTATGATTTGATAGATACGTTGCCTATCCTAGACAATTATAAATATTCACATCCTTTTCAAGGTTTCGATAATTGTATGGATGCAGATTGAGAATTTTAACGGCTGTGATGTCCTGGATGCAATTTTTCTCCATAAAGTGTTTATCTATTCAGTTATGGGCTTGAACTCGAACAAATCGTTTATGAATAGTTCATCAAAGGCCGTGGTATGTGCTATCCTGTCTGGGAAAGTGCATATAAAAGGCCCCTTGCTGTTATTCGGTAAGAGTAGCCTATGTGGCGACAGCTGGTTATTTTCTGAGACCATGTGTCGACAAAACTGCTTATTATTAATAAATGTGTTCCAGTGGTGTCGTTTAACAAACCATCGTTTATGAAAATTTTCGATATATAATCTTGTTCTATTTTATCAGAGGTGGACGTGTCTAGGGTGTCACTGGTTGCGGCGACACAGACTACTCAAAATAATATTTAGTTGGTTTAGTTACCACAACACTAGAGCACATTCTTTATCAATCGGCGGCTATTGAGAGTCGATCAAACTGTTATATAGACACATGGTCTCAGAAGTAAACCAGCTGCCGCCATAGGATAATCTTAACGCATAGCAGCAAAGGGTCATATTTTATGTTCACTTCTCCAGGATAGCAAACACCACGGCCTTTGATATATGAGTCGCACTTAATAGTGCTAGGTCTGCAATTGGTTTTTGTTATAAAATGTAGTTTGATCTGGCTAATAAATGCGTATACTTTTATTTTATCTGGTAGGCCTACCAGTCTTGCTTGACACATGTATAAGGTACGCGTTATGTGTGAGGTGTTGCAGTAGTTATATGTATGGTGCACATATTCATTGAACATTTATTTGTAGCAGGGTTGGGTCTGGTCATTTTTGGTGTGCTTCAATCAGAAAACTGTTCAAGCACACCTGTCATGGGCACAATCTCTTGACTTCGCTAGAGAGTTCTGTCCATGATATTTGTAGCAGTTTTACGCACATATTTTATGGGATTTTAGTTGGTATACTGCACCTATCATTAGTAGGCTATAACGTGACCGGATTACCTGCCCTTGAAAGCTGTGTAGCGAGTAGCTGAGCGCCAAGGGCAGACAACCCAGTCTAGGTAACAACGTCGACGATAGAATTTGAGATCAAGCCGTCATTCTGCTACCGAGACAAAATGTTTTGTCACCGGTGTTTGCATCTAATATTAAATGAATGTGATATGATAGTATATGCTCGGTACCAGTCACACTGTTCGCGAGCACTCCCTATTGTGACTAATCTGGACGTTTACGTCACGGGCGGCCGTCTCTACACATAATACGAGCCCTTGGACAGAAACGGAAGCTCAGGTGTTTTCTGTAAAGTTTGTAAGAGATGTTAAATCTTTTATTTTATATTGGGTTGGTAACTGCTATCACAGCAACTGTTATAATGTAAGTTGGGCACTTTTGAAAAGGCAACCAATCCCCTAATTATAACTTGACAACCTGGTTAAAACACGGCAGAAACTCCGGTTCAACATAATAGTGCTGGGGCGGGTTTAATGGAGAGGTTATAAGGTCACTTGCGACTGCTTTAGCTATGACATGACACTACGATTATGTAAATAATAATATTTGAGGACAAAAAGGCGGTCACACCGGTCAATTTAAGTATCGTGGCGGCAAAACTTCATACATGTATAGCTATAACTTGTATCGATACACACGACTGTGGCAGCGCAATCGTTCGGACGACTTTACGCAATCGTTGCCTTAAGCAACGCTCATTAAACCGGCCCCTGGTCTGTATGAGTCATTGGCAGATTGTACACGAGGAGCGCATCTCTTGCATCACTCCGACTGCCCAAGGAGCTTAATCCTCGGTATTGTGGGTGTTAAATGAACAATTATTTCCCCATGATTAATGGCACAATTTGGGCCGTGCTCTCCGGCTCAGATAGTAAATTCAATATCCTCTATAGATCATTTAATTAATATCTATTTTTAAGTTGATGTTGCCAATAACGATTGTGACAGCTTATGGTATGAGCAAGCCTAACCACATTCAGATGCACCCTAAACAAAGGTTAAAGAAGAAGTAGTATAGCTATTTCATTGACAAGTTTGTGAAAACCAAGTAACGTAGGCAGTAATATTATTAAAATAAATATTATGTCCTTTGGAAACGTGATTTAATTCGAAAAACCACCCTGTCGAAGAAATGTAACAAATATAATAAATACTATACACAGATTTCTGCCTTCAGCTTTTTCACGCTCTCCAGTAGTCTGATAATTTCAAACCCATCATGCATCACCATAACGTCCATCATAGTGAGCATCCATAGTATTATAAGCAATTGTTCACTTGGTTTTGTTGTAGGCACGTTGGTTCTATTTAATGGAGTGCAGTTATTACTGTAATTATTAGTGGTGAAAATAGATGATAGGCCTACTCCCCAAGTGTCTTGTGATCTCATAATTTATCACTCGGCCAAACCAGTCGTCGTTAAAAACAACACCAATTTACCATTCTATAATGTGTACCACCAAGCACTCTGTTCGACATCCATGTAACACATCGTGATGTCCAGCGGTTATTCAACGGAAGTGATACTGCGACTCACTAAAAAATTAATGTACATTTGAAATTGTTTCCCAGATCATACAACCTTTTAGACGCTTTGGACTGTCGTTAACACCGGCACTGTACTTCAAATTCTCATAACCTTGAGCGGGATTCGAACTCAGAACCTACCAACCAAAAGCCAGAACCACTACACTACAGAGACGGTTTATGTTATTAGTATCATGGATAATAACTTAAAGAAAACATGCAGGCCATTAGGGTAGTCATGTAGTGTTGTATATAGATTACTCAGCTAGTTTAAAGAACTAAAATGTAAACTTCAGCTATCTGTGGTGTATATTCTGGTGCTTTGATGATCAAGACTGCAGGCAGACGATCTCGGCTAGCTTTCGCGCGTTAATTGTATGGAAGTCACGTCTGCGGCCGTCGTTTTCCTTTAAACCTAATAATCCATCTCGTGCTGCCGCCGAGTCGTTATTCACTTGCTCCGAGTTCGTTTACTAATTAGATAGATACTATACTACAGAGAAACGTTCAGTTCGGGTAAACTGAACCCACAATAAACCACATCGAACGTTACAAGAAGATGGACCGAATCTCGCATGCAGCTTCTTTGTATACGTTTACAGTGAACCAGTCAAGGGTTTTGGCGCCAAATATAATGTTTTCTTCTACGCATCCAAGGGGTCGTATCAAAAAATCGCTAAATTGTTTGACACCCTCCCCAATCAGTTTTAAATGCATTTGGTGGGGATAGCGTGTTTTAATTCCTCTGACTCGGTTTCGAGGTCATTCAATACCATTCAAAAAACATTTTGCCCTAGCTTGTTTCGCAACACTTCCAACAGTGTCACAGGGATATGAACCGAACTAAAAATAAGCATACGGCGCATGCGTATTAGGTGGAATTGTCCGGAAACTGTGGTTTTATATCCCACCATTCACAAATGTTTGATGATCTGCTTCACATAGTGTTACATGTCTGACTTTAGTGGGATTTGTTCTTCATCTCCAGCCTTCCTCCCATCCCGCACCGCTCCACTGGCAATTCGCTTTGGGTGACGTGATGAATGTTTGTGGGATGCGTTCGCGTCCCTGCACACAGAGTTAGTTAGATATATAACTTATTTACGTGCTTATATCTAATTACGGTTCAAGCACGTCTGTCGTGGTTACGCAATGCAGCTGTCTCGACTGCCTGCACAGGACAGACGTTAGTGTTAGTACGAGAAAAGAAACCCGCTACTACTGCTTAACCAAAAAGTCTGTGTACCGATCTCCGTGGTGTAGTAACTCGCAGCAGTATTTAACGCATTGGGATTAAGACTGGTAGGTACTGGGTTCGAATACCGTTCGTGGTACATGTATATAGTATTTTTAATCCAAGTACCGGCTTCAACGAGAGTGACTGCTCCGCAATGCTCAATAATTGGTGTACTTCCACTTACACCTACCAGTGTCCACAACTGGTGTAACAATGGCAATGGTATGTACTGTCCTGTCTGTGGTAAGTGCATATAACAGATCACTTGTTACTTATCAAATAGGAGTAGCGGGTATTCTCTCTCATACTAACACTAACACTATGTTCTGGACATGATAGACGAGACCACGATAGACGTGCTTGGACCTTAATTGCACGTTAGAACTATAACAAATTAACTAACTAACTAACTAACTAACTGTCTGCGTGTCTGACTGGATTGATTCGTGTTGTGGCGGAAACGTAACGAAACCCACGTTATGCAGATTACCTTCGATTCCGTCAGACTCCGGCGATCCGCGGCGGAGAAATTTGATCGGCTATTTCACGCGCTGGCGGGCCCATAAAGCAGCCATTTGGAGTGTGTTAGAGATGAGCTAGCATAGAACGTAAACAGCGTGGCGGTATTTCCCACATCTGTTAGCCATTGCAAGAATTTCACTCTTTCAGAGATGTTTGGAAAGTCAAATTTCCTGTTCCGAGATTTGTGGGGAGAAAAAACAGAATTATGACGCGACAGTCACGTGGCACCACAATAATTGTATTTAATTATTATATTCGTTGCACATTATTTTCATTCAATTTGGCACACAAATATTCATATCTGCCGCCTAAACATAAATGTCTGCTGGTGTCGTCTGTTTGTAAACAACTTCATTGAAATACGCTGTTTACATAACTTTTAATTATAACTAATTATTCACTTTCGCTCATGAAGCAGCACACTACTTAGGGAAAATGGCTTCTGTGCATGTGTATTTTATTCACAAGAAATTTTAATGAAATAATACTTTAGCTAGTTTAATTTACTAGCCAATAATAGTTTACAACCGTACAACTACTGGTGAACAAAGGCCTTGGTATATGCTGTCAGGACTGGGAAGTCATATAAAGTAACTCTTGCTCAAATATGAGTAGCGGGCTTCCTCTCATACTAACACTAACTTCTGTCCTTCGCAGGCAGTCGAGACAGCTGGGCTGTGTTCAGGACAGTCGTGCTTGAAACTCAATTGCATATAATTATCAGTATGTAAATGAGGTACATGTATAACTAATTTCCGTTCGTATCTTTCCGTAACAGTTCGTGTTTAGTGGACTGACCAATCGCGCTCTGATACGGCACAGCCTCGTTTATTCAGCACGTGGACATGGATATCTTCTCAATCGTCGTTAGTGAAACACGTTTAGAAAATAATTGATGACTATCATTGTGTTATTAATATTTGTTCTGCGCGTGTCATTGCATCCGTTCAGAAACACAATATGGGGTGTCTCCAGTAATTTTAAATTAATATTTAGAGCAATCTCGTTCAGAACACAATAATATATGGGGTGTCTCCAGTACTTTTAAATTAATATTTAGAGCAATCTCGTTCATAACACAATATGGGGTGTCTCCAGTAGGCATATATATATATATATTAATTAATATTTGGAACAATGTATACTACTGCCAGCTTAGAAAACAAAACCTCCATATCAAAACTTGTTTACTCTTTCTCAAACAAGACCAGAAGTTTCTATGTATGTCAGTGTCATACTACGTCACGTAATTTAAAATCTAAACGACAAAACATTGACATGGCAAATGATATATGCCTGTAGGCCTACAAGGCAGAGTCGAAGGGATATTACGACACAATCGAGATGACATGTACCCACGAATTACAGCCAACGCAGTGATGATGCAAGGTGTTCGCGAACGGTGACCATATCCTGCCCTACCGTTTGCACGGCTATTTAGTTTGTCCACGGTCTTCACCGAAATGATTAAAAACCCCGTATAACAGGTCCAAGTAGGGTATTGCATCGGTAATCATGTGTGTCAATGCTGCGCCATACCGTGAAATAGCATCTGAATGTTTACCATTGAACTTTTAAAAAGTTTTCACCAGTCCATGAACGGTATAACCTTGATGAAACAGCTTTTAAGCCATAAGGACATGAAATTACGTACACTTATGATGAGCTTACCCTAAATTGTCTGAGAAAGTATAAGAGACGTGATGCGAATGAATTGAACTTGTAGTAGAGGCTGTATACAACCAAGAGAGTAACATATAATAAAAGCACTACCTGTCACCTGTATGAAACAGGTTCAAACTTCAGGATATTTCGACCCCTGTTTATTACCATTGTGCATGGTGCTCCCTCAAATATGTTAATTGATATTATATACCGGTAATACGTCTTGGGTGATCGGGAATATACTTTTTCAAGACACACAAATTGTAATTCTAAAATGGGCTTGGTCTTTTCGTTTGTGTTTTCTCAACCTTATATTACTATAGCAAATCACAACACACAGGCACACGTGTTAAGTCCGGTTCAATACCTACAATACGAAATGCAATTTAATCTAAGATATTATCTGCTGTAATTTTACTCGATTCCATGGAGAGTTGGTGGTACAACTGTCGCACGTGGAACGTATTTTTATCATGTATAATTGCTTTATCCAGGCAACAAAGAGCACGGTCAAATCGTGACCCTCGCTGTATTGACTATAGCCAGATAGTCGAGGTAGGTATGTGACACGTGCAACCGCATTGTCGAGGACATTCACTCAGTCGATGGGGAGTGTTAAAGGATTTTTTTTTTATGGCGGGAGAGCGTTGGCAAGCAGACGACAGCTGGCCTCTGTTTGCCGCGCTTCCCGGGATCTGGAGTGTTCCGCCAATGCACAAACTTTAAACGTGTTATATCAGTGTGGATCGTCCGTGTTCTGTAATCGGTATGGTCTTCGTCGAGTATTGATCCTCTCGAAGAGAAAATAGCACTCTTTACAAGAGAAGCACGTCGGAGAAAGCGATAGTCGCGTAGGTACGCGTAAGGACGCTTACAGCCGCTATCAATGAGCAGACACCCAGGGCGAGAACAATCATAACGACGGCACACAGGACAAGGAAAGGACAGACGTTGTAGCGACTGGAGGCCATTCCTCTTTTTAAACACCGTCACTGATCGTTTTGGCACGAAAAGCACGACCACGTGATGATAACGGAAAGGTGGTGTGTATGTGTACTGACACGTAGGCCTACACCGACCGGTGTCCACAATTGGGTATACAGTCTTCAGAGTCCTGTCTGTGGGAAAGTGAATATAAAATATCCTTTGCTACTCATCAAGAGTAGCTGGTTTCCTTTGCCATACTAACAGTAACATCTGTCCTGGACAGGCAGTCGAGGCAGCTTGACTGCGTGACCATGACAGACGTGCTTGAACCTTAATTGGATATAAGCACGTAAATAGGTTATAACTAACTAACT
>JAULBR010087402.1:0-12849 GCA_032355825.1 Melanodrymia aurantiaca
TTTGACTGCATGGCGGGCAGTAGGGCGAGCTTTCTGCTACCGACACAAACAATTTGACTGCATTGCGTTTAATAGGGCGAGCTTTCTGCTACCGACACAAACAATTTGACTGCATTGCGTTCAATAGGATGAGCGTTCTGCTGCCGACACAAACAATTTGACTGCATTGCGTTCAATAGGGCGAGCGTTTTGCTAACGACACCAACAATTTGACTGCATTGCGTTCAATAGGGCGAGCGTTCTGCTAACGACACCAACAATTTGACTGCCTTGCGTTCAATAGGGTGAGCGTTCTGCTACCGACACAAACAATTTGACTGCATTGCATTCAATAGGGCGAGATTGAGCGTTCTGCTAACGACACAAACAATTTGACTGCATTGCGTTCAATAGGGCGAGCTTTCTGCTAACGACACAAACAATTTGACTGCCTTGCGTTCAATAGGGTGAGCGTTCTGCTACCGAGACAAAACGTTATAGCCACCGGTGTTTGCATCTAATATTAAATGAATGTGATATGATAGTACACGATCTGTACCAGTCAAATTGTTCGCGAGCGCTCGCCTTATTGAACGCAAGGTTGTTTACAATGATGTATATACTTACACATATCTGAAGGGCCGACGTAGAACTCAGGACATGTGACAACAACCACATGGTTCTCTGGTCTGTGGAAATGAGCCAGGTACCCTGCAATTATAACATCAAATAGAGATTATTACATGCATATTGAAATGAAGGACACTCATTTGCACAAGCTACTGTTAATTACAACTCATTTACGTTCTTTTATCTAATTAAAGTTCAAGCACGTCTGTCATGGCCTCGCAGTCCATCTGCTTCAACTGCCTGTTCAGGACAGAAGTTAATGTTAGTATGATAGAGGAAACACGCTAATCCTATTTGATAAGTAGCAACGGAACTTTTATAATATGCCCTTTTCCACAGGAAAGACAAGTGGAAGTATACGTATCAATTGAGACTTGCGAAACACACCCTCTTAAACTCAAACCAGTAGCTTTAACGGCTAAGTATTGCGCAGTTTCTAGGCTGAAGAGAAATCAGATGAGAACAAACTATGGTCTATATCCAGTGGGAAGATATCGCTCAGATTACATACACTATAGTAATAGAACACCCACGGAAGATACTTTCCTTTCATGCACCAATTCTATTGGGTGCAATTCTGAAATTGATCAAGGCTGGTCAGGATCGATTTCCACTTCCTATTACAAACCTCAATACGTTCAGAACAATGAAGAAGTCTATTTTTGAATCACTGAGCGGGTAGTAAAGACATCCAACTAAACCAAGTTGCGCAAAGGACAATACAGTGGTATTAAAAGTATACGCATACCATTCTATATGTAACAACATATTTGTGTCTAATATAGCATTTTTATATTACATGGTCATTGGACTTTTGCCTACGATAATTTACTACGATACAAAATAGTTTAGACAAAAGTACACATTAAGCTTCGATGATCAGAAACACATATGTTATACATACATGTATATTGATATTGTGACAAATAAATGCTAATTTTAAGAATACTAGTAATAACATTAATGCTCTATTAACCAGAAATATGTTACAAATAGCATTAGATGCGTAAGTATGGTGGCACTCTCCTTATAACTTGGGTATGTTCCTTTAATAGTAAAAAATACTCTATTACCAGAAAATGTCACAATTAAGATGCGCACATATACATGTACGTTGGCATCAGACTATGCAAAGTCGGAAGTGTACCTTTAAAAACCAAAGCATAAACATGGCCAGAATACAATCTCTGCGCACACATATATCTTGGAACGACACGACATAATTCAGCCGTGATATTTACAGTTTATCTGTCATCAAGTCCTGACATAATTATTGGCTCTTTCTGTCTAGTGCCGAGATCCAACCGGAGATGTACGATAAAACATGCCTGTCAGGTGACGCACACGAGTGCTACCGGAAATTAACGAAGAACGCAGGAAAGGCAAATACTGATACTAAACATGCGCTTGAAACCATTAATCCTGTTCGGATATCAATTAAGTCTCTGGCAATAGTTCTCTAATTTATTGATAACACTATCACATACTCGATAAGCACAATGTCAAATATATTTTTTCTAAATGTGATTGGTGGCAATGGAAACAAATCCCAATAAATATTTTTGAAAGATGTATTATCCTCAGAGTATAGGCAGTGAACAGGTTGGGAAACCATACTCACTAAATATTCCAGTAATTTGATGAGACTACAGAGGTATAGAGTGAGAGAAAGAGAGAAGAGACGGAAGAGATAAACAAGCATGGACGACGGCAGACGAGATAATTATAAAGGACGTGCTTTAAAGATAATCATATTCCCGCCCTGTGAACAGCCTCGACTCTTGGTTCGTCCTTTGAAGACGGGGCTGAGTGGATACAGGCACTTTAAACCAATGCGAAGTTAAGTTAAGTTAAGATAATCATAATTACGTTAAAGTGAGAACAAATTTTCTCGCAGGATTTCAATTTAAGAACTATATGAATGACTGATCATGTTGTCGGTTCATCGACTATTCGCTCGGGGACATATTGGAGCTGACGATTATTCCATGTTGAGAATGTGGTTTGGACTAATAACCGAAACTGCAAAACACACTCGACTGGTCTCGTTAATCGTATATGCGCTGTCATTCGCTGTGTCAAGAGTACGGACCTGCAGGCACGTTCCTGTTGATTAAACTCGAAACATTAATGGAATTAGTTAATATACACATTATTGGAATAGTCTCTTTTTATGAAAAATCGAATTTAACAACGGCTATCAAGATTTAGAAACAAATCGCCTGTGGGAAAATCGGCTCATGCGGCTCCAAATCTTAAAAAAGTGTTGCAATTTAAAAGGACATCTCAAGTCTCAGACTGGTGTCACCGTACGTGCGCATCTAATGTTTGTATCTGTAACATGTTTCCTGCTATGAAAGTCATTTATAGTTTGCTGCAGTTTACTCATAACTCTTCTTCTTCGAATTCCAATATAAGAATATCCAGTGCGTTTGTAATAGTTTGGTGCTTGGACCTTTTTTTCTACAGTGTATTTATTTCGATACAAATAACATTATAATTATTAGGAAAAAACTCCTCATTAAGCTACTATGACCAAACACAAATTGTAAGTAAATTGTAATTTTAAATTCTAAATACTAAATAAAACGGTCTCTATTAGCAGGAAACTTGTTACAAATAGTATTAGATCTCCAGAAAGTTTAGTCAGTGTGGTATCTTGTTTTGAAATGATCCCAAAACGTCTCCGCGTCGATATTTAGCTCAACGCTATAGCATCAGCTCGTATGGGATTTTTCTGTTCCAACCAGTGATTCAAGACTCTCACGTCAAAAGCTGACTGTGCTATCCTGTCTCTGTGAAAATGCATACTTATATAGATCACTTGCTGCTAATCGGCTAGAGCAGTCTATGATCAGCAGAATGTTTCTTCTGTGATCATGTGTCGAAATTACCGTGTGTTTGACATCCAATAGCTGCACGCCAATATGCAAACACAAGGAAGTAACCGAAACAAAATAATTATGCATCCGATTAGAACAAATTTCACAATTACTTGATGATGGATGACTTTGTAATAATAAGAGTTTATTACATCGATTTCAAGTGATGACATTTAATAGATTTCCTGATGTCAGTTATTAGTTTCCTAATACTTTCTAAACGAGAAGTCGACTTCTATTATTGAGGAAGTAATATCGTTGTCGACAGAAAGAGTGCATTATATTGCGGGAAAGTCGATTAACTGGATTCTTTTCTCTCTACGATTCCTAATAAGTTCAGTTTTGGATTGTTGATCAAAAATAATTATTTGAATGAACTAATATAATGCACATTATGCTTTAAAATAGAAATGTCCTAAAGGAACTCTCCATCGTTTCTTTAATTATCACTGCTAGCACGGAAATAAAGTACAATACAGAGTACAAGATAACAATAGTTTGCTCAGATTAACGCTGTTAGGCGCTTGGATACATCACTTTGAAGAGTTAGCTATAACTCATGTAGGCCCTACGTGCTGATAGCCAATTTTGGTCCAAGCACGTCTGTCCAGGACCCGCGGTCCAGCTGAGTCTAACTTCCCAACCAGGACAGAAGTTAGTGTTGGTAAGAGAAAACCGACAGCTTATTACTAAACAACAAGGACTATTTTATATGCAATTTCCCGCAGACATGACAGTACATACCACGACTTTGTTAACCGGTAGTGGCTGAGCTCAGTGATTACACCACGGAGACGGTGTTTCGTTGAGGGATGGATGACTGGTTTGGTTCAGGTGTGGTCACTCTGTAACCATTGCCCGTTGTATTTGCAGGATGTACCTCTAATAATTAATCGTTTAGAATGTTTGTTCTGTGATCCTTATGTTTCTCGTTATGAGCAGTATGCTTAAAGGACAAGCAATTATATCCTCACAGTTTATTAGCGATAAAATCCAGGTAACGCAAAGAGATCACCTGCCACCTCAACCATAACAACATTTGAAATGTTCTTTTTAAATGTACATAAATGTTTTGGTGTCTTGGACCCCAACCTTAACAAATTCCTGCATCCACTAGATATGAAACCGATACTATTTAATTGAAATTATATGGTTATATCATAAGAATATATTAAATATATATAACGTCTTACGTCAACTTTCTAAAATATTATGTTTCAACCACTGCTGCAATGTAAGCCTACAATTCGTTAAACATCATCTGACAGCTCAGAATTCCTGAATTAAACTGCCACATAATTCTTCTAAGTTATGCATCTTATTAAGACTACAATATATAGAGGCCATTGTCTTAAACAAACGTTTACATGCAGATGTACATGTAAATAGATGTTTTTCCCCGAGACAGAGTCTATATTTATAGAGTTAATAGCTTATCTTGCGTGTAAAACGGACAGATCTGGTATAAAGCAGTGTATTAACATACAACTTGAAAACACTTTCGCGGGATTACATTTTGGGCTGGAAGGTTTTTATTTGTTTACAGGTAAATGTACATCAGACGTTTAGAAAAGTACCAACTGGATTCATAAATAATTATGTGCCCAGAAGACACAATGAGTTAAAGCTTCTTTTTGTTATCACAGTATTAAAACAAAACGCCTAGTTTTAAGATGTATGCCACCGTGCTTGCGCATTTATTGCTATTTGTAGAATATTTCTGGCTCAATGAGCATTTTTTATTATTGAAATTAACAATTATTTACATTTTATTGTTGATAATATTAATATATGTATATCCAATGGGTTTGTGGTAGCTTAATGTTG
Organism: Melanodrymia aurantiaca; assembly: GCA_032355825.1. Lineage (NCBI taxonomy): Eukaryota > Metazoa > Mollusca > Gastropoda > Neomphalida > Peltospiridae > Melanodrymia > Melanodrymia aurantiaca. The sequence continues at coordinate 5,319 of JAULBR010087402.1, forward strand.
TCCTTGATCTTTTGTTTACATTAGTTTGGCACGAGACAAATTATCCTATATAGGTAAAAGTAAATAATAATCTATTATAGGGGCATTTCATGGTATTGGTATCTGTTACCAAATATATGTCCTCTAACTGGTTATAAATGACCACAATCCACCATAGGAGTTATTATCTTGGACTAGATAAATCAAGCCTTCAAAACCACCATCTCAAATGCGCCTAATACCGCCTATACAACATTTACATGAAATATGATATGCATGAAGCTTGACAGCTGTAATAACTCTTGACCGCGTTTATTATATTTCACCTACGTACAGCACTAAATCAACGGAAACAGGATCTAGTAAATGTAATGAAAACGTTTTTTTTTAGCGAAACCACTGGAACATATTGATGATTAATCAACGGTTGTTGGATGTAAAAAAGCGAACGATTATTTCGACACTTGGTCATAGAGAAAACCCGCTGCCGTCTCATAACCTACTTTTATTTCGAAAAACAGCAAAGGATCTTTTATGTGCATTTTCTAACAGGCAGGATAGCATACACCACGGCATTTGATGGACCAGTCATGGATCACTGGTTAGAACTGGAAATAACCCAACGGCTCCACTGAGGGGAATCGACCAGTCGACCTGTAGAATCTCAGGCGGACGCTCTTGCGCTGAGCTACATGAAATACGATGTGCATAAAGCTTGACAGTTGTAATACATTTTGACCGCGTTCATAGCAGCTCAGTATTTTTCACCTGCGAAAACACTAAATCAACGGAAACAGGATCTAGACAGTGTGTGAACGTGAGGACATTGTACTGTTGGATATTTAAAGCCATCGTCACTATCGTGTAACTTTATACACTGCAGTACACATGGCCGCGATATGTCAATGTTTCTTACCTTGGTCTTGATAATGATACATGTATGTCAAGCTTAGTTAGCAGTTTACGCTTTGAGTCAAGCGATTTAAAGTAAAATTAGTTCTCGTAATACAAAGTTTATTTATCAAATCGCGAGTGTATTATTTTATTTATTAAACAGAATAAATTGTAATATGTACCTTCAAAATACTCTTTATTAATAATAGATATAACAACAGTACTGATATAATCTAAACGACAAAGCACTGACATGGCCAAATTCGTATACATATCTACACAAGGCAGAGTCCAACGGATATAATGATAAAGTTGATATGGCATGTATCGCCAATTATCGTAAACCGATACATATTGAAAACCGATACAATTTACTTCCGCGTTCTTTTCCCAGAAACTACGCAGATGGGAACTTCATCACAGAACAGTTCTTTCCAGAAGACAAACAAAACTATCGATGTAAAAAGAGGAGAAAAACGTGGAGAAGAATGAATATTATGTTGACTAGCATGGTGGGTCACTCCTGTTATTTTGCACTCTAGCATCAATAATATTCATAATGAATTACATTATTCGCCATATTGCGCCATCACGATCTTTTAAATTGGAACTCAGTTGTTGATCCAAGATCATTCGAACAAATCACGTGATAAAAAAGTCACCAAAAAGTTATTCGACATCGACAAATATGGGTTCAAGTCATTAATGCAGAAATGAACGTGTCAGTTAGTTACGGTGTACTAATACTGGTAGTCCGTTTTGACACATACGGTACTCGTGTAATTAGGATGCTGACAAGAGCATACTTTTCAAACCGCTGAGGACTCTTAGAACGTCCTGTTAGCTATGCAAGTGATTTATATATACTCTGCTATCCAGTGTCTGGATGCTCTTAAGACAGACAGATAGTAACAATAGAGGTGGAAGAATGTTCCTACACGTGGTCTTGTTATCAATGTAGACGATGCGTCGTGTTAAAGGCACAATACATAGTTTTAAGAAGGATGCCACCATGTTTACATATGGGGCATTTCATGGTATTGGTCACGTCCGTCACGACTGTTTTTCATCATTTTGGTTAGCTAAGACAAAACACTGTTGTTAGATAATTCAACTGTTAGGAATTTCAATTTTCAGTACAACAACATTTAATGAAATCTGATATAATATTTGCATTTATTTACATAACAAAGAGAAACAATCGTGACGGACGTGACAAATACCATGCAATGCCCCTTATCTATATGTCTGGCTTATTATTATTATTGAATTAATATCTACTTCCATCTGTGTATATCCAATGTGTTTCTTGTCATTCAAAGTGTTATAGTAGCTTACTGTGTCGTTTTGAACTAAATTAGTGTAGTCAAAAGACCATATTAGGCTACTACAAACGCATTGGCTATACATAATATTGATATTGCAAGCAATAAAACCAAATTACGCATCTAATGCTATTTGTAACATACTTCTGGCTAAGACAGCATTTATATTACTTTCGTTTTAATGCTTACGATAGCATTTTGTATATCCAACGTAATGTGTTTGTAGTAACACAATATGGGTCTTGGACTTTTGCCTACAATAATTTAGTACGTAGGCCTACTAAATTATTGTCTACAAAGGACACAGTAAGCTACTATAACAATTTGGATGTCCAGAGACATATATTATATAGGATATACACACATTGATATTGTAAGCAATAAGATGTAAGTAAATGCTGACTTTGCTAAAAAAATATATGCTCTATTGGCCAGAAATAACTTACACATGGCATAAGACGCGCACGTACGGGGGCACCCGCCTTAAAAGTCGGGACTGTACTTTTGCCTAAAATTATTTGTCACCTGCCAGACAAAAGTCCAAGGACTACAGACGTATTGGATATACGTATATTGATATTGAAAGCAATAAGATGTAATAAAAGTTTTATTTTAGTAATAAAAAATACACCATTATCCAGAAATATATTACAAATAGCATTATCTGCGCAAACACGGTGGAATTCGTCTTAAAACTAGGCATTGTGCCTTTAACTGGTGTACCGCATTATAAACCCCCAGCTAGCACGGCGATATGCAGTTAAGTAGAACGCACGTACACACCCCCTTCAGATATAGCGCATCACCTGACACCCGCAGAAGATTGAAGTCAGCTGTATACTATAATTCTGTTCTACGAGAGAGATAAATTAACTTACAGTCAAATGCGCATTCACTATGATCACTAAGATCCGCAGCGATGACCACTTTTCTCGTCGATTCCGCCATTCTATTCAAAGATCTGCAAAAACGTCTTCAGTAACCACTGTCCCTCTTCGTACCTGGACTTTCCAGGTGACGTCACGACCTGGGCAGGATTAAACCTGCTTCGTATTCATAGTGTATGTCACAGTTAGAGAGTCACTCACAGCACAGCACAGCACAGCACAGCAGACGCCTCACACTCAACTGCTTATATATAGGTCGAATTTGATATGTAGATTAATTCTCCTGTATTTTCCGAAAGAGGGTTGACGTGTAACTGTGTTAATTAGAACACATCTGATCCGTGGTACAACTTCGCTCAGTAGGTGCTCTGCAGCGCACGTGTGTCGTACAGAATTCCTAGAGGCGCTGCTAAATCTAAACATCAGCCTCTCTGCGGATTCTTCGACCACTCGGTTCCTGCTTCTGGCATAATATTGTGTTTGCTTCATCGATCACCCATATACAATGCCGACCACCACAGCTTCTTTTTAGATATTCCAAAAATGAGAGATGCTGCAGCTGTTTAAACATATTTACATATCTGTCTGACAAACATATTTCTTTATCTTCCTCAGGTTATTAGTCTATAATAAGTTATGCTGTAAGCGAGAGACTTGTTTGCTATCAACAGTCTGCCATCTATAGTAACTATACACGCCAACATTTGTCGGTGAATGCATGGGATACTCATTAGGTTGTCTTAGCTTTAAAGGGATATTCCCCCGAGTTAAAGACTGATGCCAACGGCCGAGCGAACGTATAATGCTATCCCGTAACACGTTTCCGGCTAATAGAGACCTTTTAGTTATTAAAATTAACATTTTCGGTCATTTTCTTGTTTAGAATATCAGTATGCGTTTCTAGTGGTTTAATATGGTTCGTGGAACTTTGCTCTTCAATAATTTGTATTGTTGAGTCAAATTATATTGAGATACTATACATTGTACAAACATTTGGATTATCAGAAGAAAAAAAACTATTAAATATACAGATAATATTCAGCAAAAAGATGTAATTAAACTGAAAATTTAATCAATAAACAATACTCGAGCCAGTAGCTTAAAACATGCAACAATAGCATTGTGTGCACAGCAGTTATGGCGCTATATAGTAGGTGAAAGTCCCCTTGTACACATTTGGGTTATTTTTATCAGGAATGTCGCTTTAACTACTGTTCTGCGGTCAAAACTATGTTTGTAGCATCAGAAAACATGTATATGTATATGCAGTACTTGTCTGGAGCGGGGCGTAGACCAGGGGCGGTATTTATCAAGCGACTTAAGTCAGAAATAAGACTTAAGTCTAAGAAAAAACTTAAGTCTCTGCGATTGTGACTTCAGTTTTCAGAAAAAGACAACCCCTAGACATAAGATTTGGACGTTTTTGACTTAAGTCTTAATTTTCCTTCTGAGGTGTCTTAAGAATTCTACAAAAACTTAAGCGTACGTTGTTGTCTTACCTTATTCTATTTAATTTTAAAATTTGTTTTAAACAATATTTATTAGGTACAAAACGTGCGTACATTGAGAATTGACCAACAGGCAATGCCTATATTAAGGTCTCATTCTATTTAATGAAACTTAAGTCAAAATTTAAGAAAAACTTTAAAAGTTGTTTGATAAATACCGGCCCTGGGGAAAGCTCTGTTTAAGCGTTAGTTATTGTTACTTACCAACTAGGGGCGGTGCACCAGCAAGCGACACGGCCATGCCCAGCGTCATCCAGCCGTACGCACTCGACAGCATGTCCACCCCGAGAGCATCAACAAGCATCACGGCAACCAGAGCGATAAACGATCCAGCGAAGAATCCGAACGAACTGCAGAAGAAGATGAGCATTCCCTGCGTCCTGACGACGGGCAGAACTATCTGCAAGATCCCACTTATCGCCATGGCTCCGAGGAAGATGTAGCGACGCGAAATGATGTTCAGATCGGAGAACCATCCGATGAAAAGCCGACCAACCAAGTCGGATAATCCGATTATCGACAGCAGCAAAGTTGCCGTCTGCTTGTCGAAACCGTACTCAATCTCCGCGTACGAAGGCAGCATCATGAAAACATTCGGGTATCCGCTGTTCGCAAACATTACTGAGAATATATATATCAAAAACAACGGATTCAGTAGGAGGGAGAAATTGAAGAGAGGAACGCTGGAGTTAGTTGCACCAGATTTTTTAGACAAACGGAAAAATGAGCAACATAAGCTTTGATTTGTGTTTTCGACAGATTTTGAGGTTTCCGCTTCGGGGATATTTTGGAACGAAGCGAGAACTAAGTCGCCAGTGCTGGCGTACAACGAGGTTTGACTTCTCGAATCCATCTGCGAGATTAATCTGACACGACGATTCTGTAGAGGAGAATCGGAACAACCTGACGGAGGATTATTCTCAACAGAATAAAACTTTTGTAAATGTTTCTTCTTCTTCATCTCAATCGGTCGGTCGGGATTCGGTATTTCATCACAATCCTGCGAAAAATATTTTCGTTTTGTTTCCAGCAGAATTGCTTTCTCTCGAACATCTTGAGATGGTTTCTCAAACTGAGCATCACCAATCACAGTCGAGTTTTTAACTACATTATCTTTTGTAATATTCCTCCTTACATTTTTCTTAGTCCTCCTGTAGCTTGATAAAGGACGAAACAAACATGCACACACACAAATGTTCAACATGAGACCGCCAATGATAATAAGCGATCCGAAAAGGCCGTAATTATCGAGTAGGACTCTCATTAGATTAGGCAGTATAAAAGTGCCAACTCCACTGCCCGAAACTGAAAGTCCATTGGCTAACGATCGCCTCGTTTTGAAATGATAGCCAACCATTACCACACACGGGGCATAGCTCAGGCTAAATCCAATTCCTGAAAACAGAGAAAATAAAACATGACTCGATATATCACACAATTTGCCTGTCATGGACAGAATTCTCTGGCGAAGTCAGAGGTTGTGCCCATGAAAGGTAAAGTAAAGTTTGTTTTATTTAACGACGCCACTAGAAACACATCGATTATAAATCAGCGGTTATTGGACGTCAGACACATGATTATATTGACACATGGTCACAGATGAAACCCGCTACCGCCACATAGGCTACTATTCCACGAATGACAGCAAGGGGTCTTTTATGTGCCCTTTCCCATAGTCAGGATAGCACACACCACGGAATTTGATAAACCACGGAAAATAGCCCATAAACATATTTTCGCTGTGGAGGATCGATCTCTCGACCCATCCTGCCACAAGCGGACATCTCACCTCTGAGCTACGTCCCGCTCCTTGTTAGCAATGAAGGCAGCAGACAGACGAGAGGTTTCACAAGAGGAGCAGAATACTCCCAACTTTCTCTGCGTTTCGTGAGTACATGTATGTATGATAGATCTGTGTTTCTGCTTCCTGTAACCAACATCCTAACACATTTACTGTTTCTATCATTCTGTTCTCACAAAGAGATACTGTAGTTCCACTAACCTGATCTGAAACAAAAGAAGTCGGTGCTGTTGTCAACATTGACTTCCTTCAGTTGTGATTCACATGGTAGGTTTGACATCGAGGGAAGCATATTGTCCCCAGACGTTTTCAGTTGGCCTGTATAATATAAAAAAGATAAAGTTTATTTGTTTAACACCACTAGAACACATTATTGGATGTAAAACGCACGGATATATTGACCCAGAGAAAACCTGCTGCCGCCACATGGGCTACTTTTATGTGCACTTCCCACAACCAGGATTGCACACATTTGATGCGCTGGTCATGAATCACTGGTTGGAACGAGAAATAACTCCGCTGAGCTGTATCTTCGTAGGAGATAGGGAGCATACTGCAGATACGAATACAGTTATATTAATGTTGTCATTTACATTTAGAAAGTACTTACCAAACGATAAAGTTCTCAGTTGCGCCAATGTGTCTTTATCGACGCCATACACCTGTGATGCATCAACATAGGACGTCATGGCGTTCATTTGTTGTCCCGTCACTATTGGATGAATAAGCAGTTAAAACGAAATCACAGATTTGACTTGTATTAAATCGCCTGTTGTTTTCGTTATAAACATTATTGTTCAAAAATATTTATTGTCCCACAACATAATACTTATAAACCTGCAATGGTTAGGGATAGGGGCATAATCCATTGCTAACAAATGTGCGTTTTATACTATTTATAGCTATATAAATATAGACACACAAATACACAAATAGGTTTTTAATATTTTTTAAATATCACATATTTCTTTGGTATTTGAAAATATAATAATAAATACTTCCATATATAAGTAAACACTTAAACAGCTTTAATTTGTTCTTGTCAACTTTCACGAATTTCTTCTATAAATATGGCCGAGTATTCTAAAATCGATAGTATTTTAAGTTCGATACTCAGCGATTTCCGTGAAATTCGCG